>JAPXVT010000022.1:11372307-11387659 GCA_029823135.1 Acanthurus reversus
TAACCATCTACTAATGTTGGATTGTCTCCTTCTAAAGGCCAACAAAGCAGAAAACACAGCAGGTCAAACAGCTGCAAAGATTATTTTCATACTTGGTTTTATGTTTGATTTTAAGTATCATAACTCAAATTTAACTTGCACTGATAAGAAGTCTGACTTCTTATCTGATCAAGTATAAACGGGTCATTTTTCACACTCTAAACATCTGCAGCAAACTCACATATTTGAGCAAAACACGGAGGATCACTTCACACACTCGACATCCAGCACGTCTCAGGGTTCACGAGCTGCTGGAAGTTATAAAGTTGCTCTTCTAAAGTTGCTGAGTGGATAAAATCACGCAGCTTTTCATTAAGGTACTTAGGCTAAGCGTTGTCCCTTGGCAGGCCTCGGGCTCCTCTCGGGTGCCAGTGTGTTTTAAAGCCTAAGGGATGTGCGTTGGCAGCGTGGCGTCTCATTTAAAATGGATACAAAGTCTAGAAAAGGATCTTACATTACAGCAGCAGTGACAGCTGTACATTAAAGAGGAACATTCTTTAAAACAAATGGCTTTGTTGTGTCTCATTTTGGCAGCGGCGGCTCTGAAACTATCTGAGTCCACTTTTTTCTGTTTTTTTTGAAACGTCAAAGAGAAGTTTTACCGTCTTCAGAGGGCCCTTCGTACGACTTGTCGATGGCGATGCGGAAACTCTGGTTGCACCCCCGCCCTCGGACCACGTGCGGCCGCGGGCGGTGGAAGGGAACCTGGGCCTGGATGCGGCTCTGCTTGGCCTCGGACATGGCCGTCTGGAGGCTCTCCAGGGAGCTGGACTTCCAGAGACCCAGGGTCGGACCCAGGGATCCGCCGGATGACGGCTCTGAGAGAAACAAGGGACAAGAGACGGATTAAAGAGCCGGTGAGCTACGAGGAGGACGGATGTTACACAGTGAGCAGAAAATAAAGATGGTTGATGGAGAAAGAGGGAGTTTTGCTCCAAAATGAAAAATGCAGCTACAGATATTTTAGGAGATTTTAAGTGTTAAAGTGACTTTGGCTGTTTAGATGATTTAACTTAAGAAGAACTTGTCCAACTACTTACAAACCATAAACTGAAACTTCTCTCCTACAGTCATGTTTCCTTGTTTAAAGGACTTTTGCATTGAACTTTCTTTGGTCTTAATGTTTCCTCAGTTGATAAAAGATCTTCAGAAGGTAAAAGCAGTGAAATGAGTCCATTCTTTGTCCATTTGTTCTTGATTCACTAAGCAAAACCTTGGTTTTCCTAAATGAACAGCAGCATTTATCTCAGTTGCACCATGAGGGTGGGGGTGTTGAATGTTGTGCAGACTGTAAAGCCCCTCGAGGTGTATTTGTGATGTCGGTCTATATAATTAAATTTGGCCTGACTTGACTAATCAGCCTCTGAGAAATCTCCCACACGTGTTTCAGTGACTCCCATCACTTGAAAATATATTGGAAAGATATTTTCAAAACACTCTTTAAATATTTATGAGACTCGGATCGAGCCGATCGCTCTAATTACAATATTTTCAGACTCGTCCGACACGACTTACTGTTTCCAAATGAGCTGCCTCTGCTTTTCTGACCTTTTTTTGCTCAGCACTTGATCGTAATTAAATGGAAATCTACCTTTGCCCGTCTCATAGCTTATGAGTCAAAAACATTTTGAAAATATACCGTTTCCATGTTGAAACTGGACAGTATGTCAGCCTTGTTTAATGTGCCATCACCATGAAAGAGTTTAATTTTGTTTTCTATAGGTTTTTTAACTAAAAAAGGTGCAAAACTTTGCTTATTAAGAAAAAATACAACTATTAAATAACACAAAGACTGATTTGGCTTTTCACATAAACATTTTTTACTTGTAAGTTTACTTGTAAGCAGAGGGCACTCGGTACTTTACGCTTCATGTAACCTTTTTGAGGTTAAAGTAATATAGATTATTTCACATATGCTAAATTGTTACAGAAGTCTAAGTACGACTATGGAGCCCAAAGGAAGCCAGACGACATTAAAAGAACACCCAGGACACACAGAATACTCTTTAGAGGAGTTTCCTCATATTTAGTGAGGTATTCAGATTCAAATAATTCACAGTCATCATCACAGTCATCATCATCACAGAAAAAATAAAAATAACGTTTACCCGGGTAAGTAGGAAAAATAAAATAATGCAATGATTAACAAAAAACAACAAAAACAGACTGCTCTCTGAATTAGAAAGTTCTCTCAGTGGTGATTGCGATCACCAAATTAGTTATTTCTCATTTCGAAAGTTCAGTTCTTATCTTCCTGGTCCATAGTTTCCTTCCATCTCCACAGGTAGCTCGCCATCACGTCTCCTGGTTCAACGGGTCCAACGCCTGGGGTTCCAAAAACCTGACCTATAGTGAGGTCAAATTAAAATAAATAACCAAATTCTTATTTTAGCATACCATTTGGTCAACATTATCAACTTATCATTTTTCTTCTTCTTCTACTGATTTGAAATAAATACAAAATTAAGCATTTTATCAATATAAACTAAGGACAATCATGAAACTTAATTTTTCCTTTGTTGAAAACAAAAACCATGAAATGTAAACAAAATTAGTGCACTTATCCTTATTTTGAAATAATTTCTTCTTTGTTGAAACAAAAGTCATTAAATGTAAATAAAATATGTGCACACATCCCTATAAAATTAATTACAATTTAAAATCAGAAAGCATTTCTTACCTCTTAAATTTAAAGTGCTTTAGAATTCTGTAATTTCTATAAATAAAATAAGTAAAGTGTCACCTGAATCAATACAATAAGGAAAAGGAACAAAAACATAAAATCTCTGTGTTTTGAATTGAAACAATCAGGGTCTATCAGTCAATTTATTTGTGTTTGCTGGCTAGCGGAGCTAACAGCATGTCATACACAGGGTGAATGGCAGGTTAAGGTTAAGGCTACTAGCTCCGCGGCTAGCGGAGCTAACAAGAGCACGTTACTCAGGGTGGTTGGTAGGCTAAGGCTACTAGCTCCGCGGCTAGCGGAGCTAACATGAGCGTGTCACACAGGGTGGATGGCAGGCTAGGGCTACTAGCTCCGCGGCTAGCGGAGCTAACATGAGCGTGTCACAGTTCTCACAGTTATCACAATTAACAGTTGCCTCACCATGCAAATCCTCCACACTTTGTGCAGTCTTCCTTTTTGTCCTGAGGCAACTTCGATGTGGCAACAAGAACTTTTCAGGCCTCTTTTCTCTCGAAATCTTTCCTTCATCCCCTGCTCATGTTGGCGTCCATCCAGCCGTGATGCTGCTTGTAAAGACCCGCTGATTGCGGTCACCTGCGTGAAATAGGTGCTCCCCGGAAATTCACAGCAGGACTCACCCTTCACAATAAGAGCTCTGGCTCTTTTATTTAACCTGGGTTACACTCTCCCCTCTCGAAGTTATGCACGTCTCTGTGCATCTGAGTGGCTGCTTAGTTATCGGTATCAAAGAAGGGCTAAAGTGAGTTTCTTTGACTTCAGCTTCTGACAAAGCATCACTGAAAGCCAGGCTCAACCCCTGAAACAAGGACTGGGCGATAGAGATCAGTGGGTTCCCAAAGCTTGAATACTGCAGTCTCTCAGGTTGTCTTCTATTTCTAGTTGAACGTCTGACAGCTTCATCTTGGACCTCAGCTTCCGGGCTTACAGCAATGTTCTGTTCTGAGTCATTGCGAACTGCTTGTCCCTCTGTTTCAACAGGAACATTCTCTCCCGGAAGGTCCTCTTCAACAGGTAAGTTTTGCTCTTTAGCTGCCGGAGTAACGTCCGGTAAGTTCTCTTCACTCTCTGGAGCATCAGGTAAGTTCTTTTCTTCACCCTCTGGAACATCGGGTAAGTTCCCCCCTTCACCCTCTGGAGCCTCAGGTAGGTCCTCTTCACCCCCTGGAGCAACATCAGGTAGGTTTTCTCTCTGTACCCTTCCAGCAGGCTGTACTTCAAACCAATCATATAAGAAATCATCTTCAAAATCTGAATACATGTTCACATCTTCAGGTTCTGAACTTCGTGTCTTTGGCTTACAAGGCTTTGGCAGAGGAAGCTTTTCTTCTCTCAATGGAAGTGAACCACATGGGAGTAAAAGGTCTCTATGCAGGGTCCGCAAGGGCCCATCTTTGGTCTCTGGTCTAAGAGTATAGACCGGAAGATCTCCAGCTTGCTGTACCACTACATAAACATCTGACTCCCACTTATCAGCAATCTTATGTTTTCCGCGCAGGCGGACAGCTCTCACCAATACCCTGTCACCAGCCTCCAGCTTTGAAGCAGTTACATGTTTATCAAACCTCACTTTGTTTTTCTCTGCTATCTTTTTAGCGTTACTAGTGGCTATTCTATAGCTTTCTTCCAAATGGGACTTCAGACTTTGCACATACTGCGAATGAGATTTGAAATCACCCCCCTTCACAGGCAATCCAAATGCAAGATCGACAGGTAAACGGGGTTGTCGACCAAACATTAGTTCATAAGGTGTAAATCCTGTTACATCATTTTTCGTACAATTATATGCATGTACTAAGGGTTTTACATAGTTTCGCCACTGCGATTTCTCTTTGTTCTCTAATGTTCCTAGCATATTTAACAGTGTTCTATTAAAACGCTCGACTGGATTCCCTCTGGGATGGTAGGGGGTTGTACGGATTTTTCGGATACCAGCAACTTTGCATAGCTCTTTGATTGTACGCGATTCAAAATCAGGGCCCTGGTCACTATGCAAGCGTTCTGGAATCCCATAATGGACTAAGAAATTGTCCCAGAGACATTTGGCAACCGTTTTAGCTTTCTGGTTTGGTGTTGGGATAGCGACAGCATATTTGGTGAAGTGATCTGTGATCACCAGAATATCTTTGGTGTTACTTCTATCAGGCTCCAGTGACAAGAAATCCATACAGACAAGTTCTAGGGGCCTTGTGGATTCTATGCTCACCAATGGTGCAGCTTTATCTGGTGATGGTTTTCTACGAATACACCGATTGCAAGTTTTTACCTTTCGTTCAACATCTGCCGCCATCCTTGGCCAGTAAAATCTAGTCCTTACTAAATCTGTAGTACGTTCAATACCCAAATGTCCCATGTCATCATGAAGGCTTTTCAAAACAATAGCTCGAAGCTCTTCTGGTAAAACCAACTGATAAGTGACACTCCCACCATCTTGGCGTCTTCGGTAAAGAATGTGATTGTGCAATTCAAGACGATTTAATTCTCTTAAAAGGAAAGTAATATCAGTGAGCTCTTTTCTGACTGTTGGAGATACTTTTTCACCACTCTCTATTTGAGTTATAATCTCTCTAAGACAGGGGTCAGCTCTCTGTTTATCTGCGAGTTCCCTCTCAGACAGATGTGGAAGTGAGTCGAACTGCTCGTCATTCACAAAACTGTCAGGTAAGGCTTCAGAAGAGATTGTCACTGACTGTATCAGTGCAACAGTACCATCATTATCTCTATTGTTGTCTCCTGTATTACAAAACAAATGCTTCTCACAAATAGCATGCACAGTGCCTTGACTTACATTCAATTCAGATTCAGTCAAATGTGTTCTGGCAAACTGCTTGATGCGTTCCTGTTCTTTCTGCGACATCAGATCATTAGACAGTTCACCATGGGGTCTCCTTGAAAGACCGTCTGCATCACGGTTCTGTTTACCTGCACGATACTGAAGCTTGAAGGTAAACGTGGACAAGGCTGCAAGCCACCTGTAACTGGTGGCATCCAGTTTAGCAGTGGTGAGAAGGTAAGTCAGGGGATTACTGTCAGTTATGACAGTGAATTGGCTCCCATACAAGTAATCACTGAATTTTTCAGTTACAGCCCACTTCAGAGCCAAGAATTCCAATTTGTGCGCTGGGTACCTGGATTCACTCCGAGACAAGCCCCTGCTGGCATATGCAATGACTCTCATATGACCCTCCTGCCGTTGGTACAATGTTGCCCCAAGCCCAGTGGTACTGGCGTCAGTATGAAGGACATAAGGCAACTTGGGGTCAGCAAAACCCAAAACGGGGGCCATAGTGAGCTTTTCTATGATAGTGTCAAATGCAAGATCACATGAAGCAGTCCAACGATCGCCAAAGGGCTTTCTCGGGTCATGGTACTCATGAGCTTTTTTCTGGTTCTTGGTGTTCTTGTGCAATGGTGGATAGCCAGAGGTCAAGTCAGTGAGAGGTTTAACAATGCTAGAATAATTTTTGACAAAGCGTCTGTAATATCCAGAGAAACCAAGGAAAGATCTTAGCTCTTTCAAACCTTGGGGCTTTGGCCATGTTCTCAGGGCTGCCACCTTTTCAGGGTCTGCCTTCACTCCCTCTTCAGACACAATATGCCCAAGATACTTGACAGAAGTCTGAAAGAAAATGCATTTCTCTGGAGAGAGTTTCAGGCCATACTCCTTCAGGCGAGTGAGAACTTTCGTCAGCCTACTTTCATGTTCTTCCGGTGTCTTGGAGAAAATGATTATGTCATCAAGGAATACAAGAGCTTCTTTTAAGTTCATGTTTCCCATACATTTCTCCATTAAGCGCTGAAATGTGCTGGGCGCATTTGTCACACCTTGTGGCATATGATTGAATTCCCAAAAACCCATGGGACAAACAAAAGTCTTTGGTTTGTCTGCCTCTTCAACCTCAATCTGGTAGTACCCAGATTTTAGGTCGAGAACGGAGAACCATTTTGAACCAGTCAGGGTGGAGAACGCTTCTTCCAGATTTGGAAGTGCGTAGGCATCTTTCACAGTTTGGAGATTGAGTTTTCTGTAATCAATACAGAGACGGACATCACCATTTTTCTTTCTCACTACAACTATAGGAGATGAAAATGGAGACTCAGACTCTCGAATCACTCCTGCTTGAAGAAGCTCCTGCAAATGTTTGCGGACTGCTTCTACATCCTGAGGGTGTACAGGACGAGCTCTATGTTTAAATGGGGTCTCATCTGAAAGCTTGATTCGATGTTTAACTTGCTTGGTTCTCCCAAAGTCAAGATCATTCTGGGCAAAGACTTCAGGCATACTGTTCAGTTTCTGTATGATGTGCTCTTTCCATTCAGCAGAGACAGGGGAGTCACCAAAGTTGAATTTCAGATTGTGCCTCTCAGCAGGATCCTGTTTTGATGTAGTGACACTATGTTCAAGAGAGACAACTTTCTGAAAAGCACTAAGTTCACCAATAATGCACTTCTGAGGAATGACAACATCACGCTCGGATTCATTGACAATTACAACTGGCACTTTGTATGGTCGCTTGGCAGGCAAATCAATGAGACAAGTCTTCACCAGCAATCCACCTGGCAAGGAAGACAAGGAGGGATGTTCCAACACTGCAGATCTCTCAGCAGTGAAGCCCTTTACGGTGACACATCCTTCCAAAACCACTGTTTGACCAGCTGGAACCAACTGGGAAGCGTTGCCATGCATTTTAACCAGCCCAAGATTACCATCTCTATTCTGTTGTCGTCGCAGTTCAAGGATCTTCAACATTGCTTTATAGCCAGGTGCAGTGGGCTGCTGTTTCTCTGGAATGGTGCAATAACTCTCATACAAAACATCAAGCGTATTGGTACCAATCAGTACCAGTGAATGAGGAGCAGCACGAACATCTGGAACTACAAGAGCAAGTGTGGGCACAACAAGGTCAACACCAAGAAATTCTTTAAGAAATTTGATACTCAGCTCAACATATCCTAAGTAAGGTACAGACTGACCATTTGCTCCCTCAACCTCAAGCAGATCATAAAGTGGCTTGACCTGATAATCGGACAGATGTTGATGAAAGAAAGACTGAGGAATTGTGGTAACCTGTGAGCCTGAATCAAGTAAGCAATTTACAGTGTTTCCTTCAATTTCAACTCGTGCGGTGCTCTTAGTGCCAATTAAGCCTCTGGGTAGTCTGATATGGTTTTCTTTAGTGTCAAGCTGTTTTAACATAGCACATTTCTCTGCAGTTACTGTAGGTTTATTATCTGTGGGACATGCACATTCAGCAACAGTTCTTGTCTGTCCCTCGACAGGAACTGATTTCAGTTTAACTGGGGTTTTTGGGTGTTTTGTGTTTCCCATAACTGTTGTCGCTGTCTAAGTTCTTTTCTTTTTGCTGCCACAAGGGCAGGGTTTGCATCAAACTCGCAATTAGCAATAATATGCCCATCCTCCCCACAACGGAAACAATACCACGGCTTTGGTTTGGATTGCGTGTTACTTCGGGAGGGTGACCCAGTCTTTGCATAGTCAGGTTTTTTAGCTTCAGTTATTTTAGGTTTATCTACTTTTGAAGATTTCATTTTTTTCATAAGGAATGTTAATTGATTCTTTAGATCAGCAACCTGTTTCTTTAGCTCAAGTATGCTAGTATCAGGTCTAGTTTGAGATGTACTACAATCAGTTACATTTTGTACATGCATCACTGTTTTCTGTCTAACACTTCCCCCTAAGTGGCGCTTCATTCTAGTGGCTTTAGCTTCATGCCTATCTTCTTCAGTTCGTAGCAAAAGAAGCAGTTCAGCAAAAGATGGTGGATTCTGTTTCTTATGCTCTAACTGGAGATCAGCAAGCATGTTGTTATCCCAACAGCCTCTGCAGAACTGTTTCAGAAGATGTTTATCCACTTCTTTCATTGGAACGCCCCCTCTGCGCACAGCATTGTTCAGGGCCACTTGAAGACGCTGCAGGTAGGTGGAGGGTTTTTCTCCTGCATCCTGTAGCGTGTTCATGAACCGTGCAAACAATTCTTCCCCATCTTCGACCGTGGCAAATGCAGAATCTAGCATTTGAAGATAGGCTGTGGGTGGAGCCTCAGGACCAAGATGCCTGATCACATCAGATGCAGGAATGAGAAGGCTTTCAATAATTCTGCGAGATTTCTCAAGATCAGACACTGCAGGATCTTTCATCATTAAATCAACATGAGAACGCCAAGTGTCATAGTCAACTTCAGAGTATGGTCTAGGAGTTTTCCCCGAAAAGGCTCGCAGTCTCAAGGCAGGATGAAAATGTGAGAATTTGTCTTCATTCCTGACAATGTGCTCTACGACAATCTTCTGTACATCAGGTGGGTTGAGCTCATTGGGAGTTAGCTTCACGGCTGGTTTTGAGCGAGATGAAGGGACTGTGTTGTGAGAAGCACCTGAAACACCAGGGTTGTGGCTGGACTCTGCAGCTAACTCAGGTTTCACTGAGTGTGGAGGAGAAGCGTCATGTTCACTGGGCTCAGCCCCTTCAATGGAATCCTCTATTTGAGACATCACCTCCTTTAAAACTTCTTCAAAGTTTCTTCCACTCAGTTTTGCGATTTCTCTCAGCTTACCAAGATAAGACTGTGTGACAGAACTCCCTGACTTTTTAGTGTAAAGACCTGCTAGAGCTCGTACCTGGAATGTGACATCAGGATCATCTGGTAATGGTTGAGTGTAAGGCAGAAAAGATTCTAAAGCCTGCATGGCAGTGCCGTAGTTATACTCCACTATCAGGTTTAAATGGAATTCTGATGAGGGGTCATCTATTTTTAAAGTCCTATTTATTGAACCATACTGTTTTAAGACATCTAAAATGTATTCATCCCTTTCAGACCATGTCAGTCCACTGACTATAACACTATTGGGGACTTTGACACCTGATTGTTCAACCATATCCATACTAAAGAAATGTTACTAAGGCAAATAAAATGAAAATTAATAGATGAAAAAGAAATGTCTCTTAGGTATTTCTTTTATGCAAAATAATTGTTTCATATGGTAAAAGTAAGTCAGGCCATCCTTTTTTATGCAATTAATACAGTTCTTGTAAGGATATATTTTTTCTCTGAGGGTATATAGATCCAGCTAAAGAAAAACAATTGATGCATTTACACAGTGCTGTGGCGGGAGACAGATGGTTGTGAAGCAAAATGGACCGAACTCATCAACAGGCAATATATGTTCATACTCACTGTATTTTTAAGTGTCATTTCTAGCTAAGGGCCATGTTTATCCATGTAACTCTCACATGTATCCATGCTTACAAAGCAGGAGACAGCTCAGTGGGCCATGTGAAGTCAGACAGAATGAAATTAACTGTTAATGGGCTCGTTCTGATGGATGAACTGAATGTCTGCATGGCATGCTGTCTAATCCTTTCTGGATAAAGAAAAAAAATCCAATTAATGTGTTGACCTTGCTGTGTAAATATGCCCTTGTAGGTTGGGGGATCCTGCGCAGGGTAAACCGTGACTCTGGACTCTGGGCAGCTGAGTTTTCTCATGCTGCCGCATCAAAACCATATTAAAACTTAAGTGGTTTATATAAATCATGAGTGTTTTATTATTTGAGGCAGAGTACACGTATGGTGAGATAACGCTTGATGCAACTGCATCCTGGCATTGCGTTTGTGTTCTGACTCTGTTGGCAATATCATACAGTGAATAATCATTTGAACGGCTGCCATGCGGAGCAGCTTCCAAACAAGCCGCTCTTTTTCCTGAAGCTATTGTGCACTTGAGCAGGATGACCTTGTATGATTTATGTATTAGCCACCCTTAGTGTCAACATGTATTAGAAGGAAAATATTGCACCTCTCTTTGCATTTCAGTTCCACTGCTACTCTGATTTGCCTTTTTTATCTCCCACTTTTATAGCAGTAAAAAAGAACAACTAGAAGTAGAAAAATCCTTGATAAAGTAAGACTGAGAGATGGAAATGTAGACACTTGATTGAAGGCACAGGATCTACATTTAAATGTAAAAGCATAGATGTAAGTTGAGCATTAGAATTAAACAGACATAGGAAACAGAAGGTAAAGCACTTTTTCTTTGAAAATGTACATTCCCAAGTATCGTAGGATTCAGTGCTACTAGAGCAATGCAATATATTTTGGGTGCTTTACTCTAAGTTTTGCATGTAAAACTTCCAAAAAGTTCTGACTATGGCATTCGAATAAGTGTGATAAGCTAAGAAGTGGAATCAAGGTGAAGTCTGTTGGAATGGAAATGTTGCAGCCCAGTGCCAGTTCTGTACCTGGATAGATAGTCTTTGTTACTTTATTTTATTTTTTTGTATTCTATCAAGCCTGAATATTTCTCCTGACTACATGAAAGTGAAGAAAAAAAGCCCACAGCAAATCTGTGCACATTTTTGTCTGCAATTATAAGAGCTTTTAGAAGCTTGTGTGCCAGTCTTGTTTCTTTAAACTTACAGATATCCTCAGGCTTGTGCAGTCTTTGTGCTAAGCAGTATCTCCATATGTCAGGCACAGTAGCTCTATACGAGGATGACTGCGTTTCCCCTGTGGACATGTTCAAGCTTCTGTGTTGACTTTTACATGGTTAGCAGCCTAGAGTCAAGAAGATGCTGGTACAAGCATAAGTTTGTAAAAAGGCATCTTGCTAAAGACATTGTCTCATTCATGATCTTTTTATGTCCAAAGTTCTACATAATGTTAGTCTCAGCACATGTTTTCAAATATGCAAACTGGACATTGTTGCCAGGAAGATTGCATGGGATGCTTTTGGCAAAATATGAGCCATGGCCAGTGTACTGTATGATGGATCAAGGGAGAGCTTCCAAACCTCGATATTCATCCTTTTAAAACTAGAAATTTAAGTGCCCATTTATTGCTTGAGGATATGCATTTGAACTGTATTGTGCCTAGGGCAGAAAAATTTTGACAGATGATGCACAAAATATTTTTTGCACTTCCACATTTACCCACAATCAAAGCAACAAAGCATGGCTTTCACTTGGATGTCTGAGTTGACACGGGGATTCAGTGGGCTCACGTTAGGCCCAGAATATGCGCTTGCTTAACATAACATGCACCAAATCTAAACTACTTAAATATGTTTTGAGATTAGCCCTCTGCTTCTTCTCCAAAAATTAAAGTGGTTACATCTTGATCGCCCTCTAGTGGCTAGCTGTTAGTTTAGGAAGCATTTAATTTGAAATGCCGCATATTCTAGAGAGTTTTCTCTGAGTGGAGCATTTTAAACATCAGTGTCACAGTCTATTATGTCCATTTAACTGTCTGGAGCCAAAATTGCAATCGTAATTAATATTTAATCATTTATACAGCACTGACTGCATCTGATGACAAAAATATATTGAGTTTTTAATCAAATCTTTCTGTCTGCAACCAGTGGAATATATTATCATCATCATCAGCTATTTTAAGCCCTGACCACACATAAATTTCACTGTAATGCATTATTTCTAATGACTTTTAGTGCGGATGTTTTGTTGCTCGTCTCCTTTGCCCCAGTGTCTCTGAAAACATCTGAAAAAAGGAAGAAATCGAGGGAGAAAGAGAGGGAGAGATCACCCTGAGTAAATGTCACAAGTAGGCAGAGAATACTGAATGTTTAACACACAAGGGTATGCTAATCGTGTGTCTTGTGCCAAGAGTAGACATGCACAGATGTGTGTCTATCTGTGTTGTACTTTGCATTTCTCTGTGCCTGTTTACAACAGTGCAGGGTTTGTGCAACACACTGTCATACAGTCTTGCGTAGGTGTGTATTTGTATGCACCCAGACAAGCTTATGCTGTGTCTCCCTTAGGATGCTGCACATACAGAGAGAGAGAGAGTATGTGTATGTATGCGTGCGTGTGTATGTATGCGTGCGTGTGTGTGCGTGTGCGCATGCAATGAGTGTGTATTTGTGTGTATGAGTATTTTGTCATCTTGCAAATTAGAAAGACATGTTGCTTGCTGAAATCCCATTAGAGTTCACTGTCAGCATGCAGCAGTGTTGACATGATATGCATGTTACTCTAATTTAGTAGTCAAAAACAGATTATCACCGGGGCATTTCTCAGGAGAATCTGCTGTTTTAAAGCCACACAGATTTTACATCCCATCCTCCAATGCTATCTCCTAATTATTTCCACTGTCTATTTTTTTTTTTCTTCTTTGCTTCACAGGAGAGAGAGCTGATGCCAGAGGAGTTGGACGGTAAAATGTTTTTGTTGTAATTACAGTACAGTGTAAACACATGATAAATTACAAGACAACTGGCAGCTTCATCAATAGCATTGATGTCTGCTCCTGTTAAGCTCGTTCATCTTCATGATTCATGTAAGAGATTGAAGGATCAAACTGCCTTGAAATGTTTTTCATTGACTCGGAGTGGCAAAATCAATTAACGCAGCATAATTTGCTGCTCTTGAGTTTGCTTCTATCTGCCGGAATAAACAACTTTCAGTTAAGTTAAAACTTTGCTCAAAGTGTAACTATAAGCATCTGTGCACAGTGCGTGTATGTGTGTGTGTGTGTCTGCCTCTTGGGAAAATATGTTTTCAACTGCTTTACGGTTTGTTGCCATTGGTGTAATTTGTTTGTGTCGGTTACAGAGCTGCAGGAGGCCTTTAAGGAATTTGACTACGATGCGGATGGCTTCATCCATTACAAAGACATCGCAGACTGCATGAGGACCATGGGCTACATGCCTACGGAGATGGAGCTCATCGAGATCATCCAGCAAATCAAGATGAGATGTGTGTATTTACCTGTGTGGTTTATGTGCATGTGTGTGTGGTTTTCATTATTTCTTTCAAAGTGGTTAAAGCGTGGGCACCTGATTGATAGGACTCTCTGAGGTGAGTAGGTGTGAATGTGTGAGTAATGCGTCTGTGCGTGTTGCACAAACACATCTGCTCGTGTATGTGCCCAGTTGGATGTTTGGGGACATTGGAGACATTTTAGCAGACTGATTAATGGCCCTCACATGGCAGGTGCAGGTGCGCATGAGTGTGAGTCTGCTGTAGAAGTGTGTTTAGTTGAGCTCTAATTTTCCTTCCTTAATGTGGGTTGGTTTGTTGTTGCTGTCTTCTCTGAATGATCAAGAATCTGTGTGTGGTTAGTGTTTACAGTGTGAGGTGACTCATCACTGCATTGATTTCTGCCACAAGAAAGAAGCAGTTTTGTAACACCTACCTAGTATCAGAGGAGGGCAAGAAAATCTAAATAATTCTGATGGCCTGCCAAAACTTCACATAAACTGTCAGTGAACACACAGGGTTTAGTCACATGGAGCATACAGAAAGTTTTTTTGTGTGCGTGTGTTTAGGAGTATTTGAGCAGTGACGTTTATTTTAAAAGCAGGAACAGCAACGACTGAATCTCGTATAGATTAAAAATGGGATTCATTTGCAAAAAATTGCACCCACGCTCAATTTAACCACAGGAGAAAGAGCGCACACCTCCGAAAGCACCCAACCACACATCTGAGGTGAAAGAGATTAAAAATTTTTAACCAGAGAATAAAATGTAAAACTGATTATTTTAGCCTGCTCTACAAATCCCGCTAAAATTTCAATAAATTGCTTTTTTCCCTGCAATAGCATGCATAGCCAATATATCTAAGATGAGACACACACCCACTAGTTTGCATAAATTCAACAGAATACCAAACCTATCTACACTAATAGAGAAGTTGTTTCTAGAATGTCAAGCTTCTATCAGATCAGATGGTCACACTGAGACAAAAAGCAGCCTTCTACACAGGAGCCACAGACTTTGAAAAAACAAATTAGCTTTCCAGCTTAACTTTCCCATTTATCTAACTTACAAACATGAAGAGCTCTGGTCTTGCACCTTAGCTTTTTGAGCCATGAAACATTCACCGGGAGAAGTGCACTGCTAATAACATCGGTTTGAAGGCTTGATGGTCAATTAGCTGCAAAGCTGCAGCACATTAAACAGCATGCAAACGTCACTTTGGTCCATTTAAATGCCGGTGTGGTTCTAAGTCTTCAACACCACTCCTTAAAGGGCACTCTCTCCCTTTGACTTGAAAGCTACAGAGCAACTTTGTTTAATTTGACTCGGATTCTCCTGCTGGCGTTGAGGAACTGCTCAGCTGCTGTCAATCAAACACACACAGACGAGCCTCCAGCCAGCTGAAGTGAGAAAGAGCATTTCTGAAATATTTCCCCAAGATCCTTTTTCTTCCCTGACAATAAAGGACTAAAAAACACATCATTATTGTTACTGCCTGCAAAAAGGATGATTAAATGTGATTTCAGGAAAACTTTTCAGGGTTTGCCTTTTTAAAGCATCATGTCACCAAAATGTTTTTACTTATTTCTAATGTATAGCTCTGCAGACAGCTTTTGTTTTATCTTCCCTGTTCTCTTCTAAAGAAATAGTCCTTTTTGTTTGCAGCTGACAAGATTCTTTGCAGAAATTCCAGAGTAATGGGGACATTTGTTTTGAAAAGGGATGTTGCTGCTTTACAGCTTGTTGTTCTTTGATGCTAGAGCTCCACAAAACACAAAAAAATCTTTCACCTCTATTTAGACAAAATGAAGGCAAATAAAACCAAACATTATATCTATCTATCTATCTATTTCTGTATCGATATCTATATCTAT
>JAPXVT010000022.1:11387963-11398485 GCA_029823135.1 Acanthurus reversus
CTTGTTCCAGAGCTCTGGTACTGTGCATGCTCACTCACTGACCTGGCTTGCTGTGACACTTAATGGAACAAAGCCATCATTGGTCACAACTGTGTTGGTCCTCGAGCTGTCTGCTGTGAAACCCCGTTATAAAAATATTGCATATTTCTACCTTCAAAGGAAACAATACGAGATCTATGCAGAGCACGGGGATTTTTTTGAAGTTACGGTTTATATTTTATGCTTTTATTGTGTAATATGAATAATTCATTTGCTCAGTGATGCCTTAATTTGACCCATAAGGTAGAATGGGCTTCAGACACTCCTTAATCTCTGTAGTGTAATCCCTATAGAGCCATTAATTCCATAAAACCCACTCTTTTCTAGCATTGCACTATCATTTTCAAAATATATTAATCTTCTTAGACTTTTGGCAGATTTTTTTTCTACTCCATGATTATAGACTGACCCACTTAAGGCACAGAAATTCTTCAAGGCTGTGTCTTGAAACCCCCACAGACTGCTGCTCCACAAGGGTAAAGCCAATCAGCCAAAAAATATATATACTGTACCTCAAGGCAAGTATGAAAATTGTTAATTTCTAACTCAGAAATCACAGAAATGATTATCTTTTATTTCAGAACTTCTTCTTTGCAACTAACACAGGACTAATACTCCCAGACTCTGAGTGCTGATTGAATTTTTTTTTAACCACAAAATGCCCGCGTGACTACTGACGTCGTCTTCTAGATCGACCAAGGTCCAGATAATGAAAACAGGCCGGGCGTTTTGGCTCACCCATGATATAAGCCCGTCCTTTGTTCAGCTAATAACATGAGTCCTCCCATTGTATCAGCCTGTTTTGATAATTACCAAGGGGATCAAACAAAACAAAGCTGCTTCTAAGAGGAGTCAAGGAAGCATAATGAGCACATCACTGAATGTATCATTATAGTCTCCTGAGGACTTTCATAAACCTTTCACAGACCAGCTTGGTTTGATGTCAGAAGGACGAGGTGCAGCACTATTACCTCTAATTGTGAACTGCATGCAAGTACAACACTGAATACAGTTATTAGTTACGATATTTTAGTTTTTACTATATCATTCATTTGACAGCAATAACCTTATTGACAGTGTATGCATATATTTAAAATAAGATAAGCTCAGACAATACATGTATATCACTTCCATTTTTGCAAAATTAAAATTAAATTATTTATATTGATCAGGCCTACCTTTTATAGTCCAGTCAGTTTTCTAATCGGTTTTCTTTGAGTTGTTTTATACCAGCAGTTCAAAGCAGAAAAGTATAAAGAGTATAAACATTCACTGAAGCAATAACGTGATGCTTTGAAGGAATTATAGCCTACCATATTTCATATGTAAGTAAATGTCATACTCATTAATAAAGTAGTGAACTTTTAATGTATGTTCTGTGCTATTTTAGAAGGCTTACAATGGCCAGGGGCACTCCAGAAACTTTTAGTTAGAGCAAAACAACCTTGAAAATAAATTAAATTTCTTGCTCAGATTTTCTGCATCACTGAGATATTGCTATTTCCCAAGAGGGAAAAAGCCACCAGATGATAAACACACTAAGCACCACTATAATTGCAGAGCCTTGTTCGGCGGGATTACTAATATAACGTTAGTAAATTTGCATAGTTTTTTAATGTATATCCTCAGTTTAGACTCTGTCGCTTATAGATTAAGTATTGACTCTAAAGTGAAGATATTTCTAATGGAGTTTATTGGTGAAATGTGCTTTTTAGCTGTTTTTTAAGTCAAAACTGAACATAACCTTGTCTGGTCTCAACACACCATCGCTGACCCATCAATCTCACTTTATAGTAAAACTGGCTGAAAGTACATCTTGTTTTTTTCTTACCACTCATGAACATTTGTTCACCATAAAAATTTTACAAGTTTGTCAATATTGTGCTTTAAGCTTGTTCTGCCCAAGGTATAATAATGCAGATTTATTTGCAAGACCTGAACTGAACTTGATGGAAAGAATTTCGACCCCAGATATGAACTTCTAACACTTTAACTACATATAGACCAAGTGTATGCGCCGATATCCGCCGACACTCTCATGTTTAATGCATGAATCCACATGTCAAGCGTTGACACTACAGGGAGGAATAGAAGTTATGACTTGGTAACAAACCTTTGCATGTGTATGTCTGAATCTGTGCACGTGTCCTTCTGTCTTTCTGCAGGGGGCGGGCATGTAGACTTTGATGATTTCTGTGAGCTCATGGGGCCGAGGATGCTGGCTGAGACGGCTCATATGGTCGGGTTAAAGGAGCTCCGCTGTGCCTTCAAGCAGGTAAGAGGTCCCCAGCGAGACACTCTTAAAGAAGTCTGACTTAAAGCAGGTGAAAGAGGGGCTGGTACTATGACATACTAGGACTTTGAAGTTTGCAACAGCACCTTTCCTCAGAGAGAGCCAAGAGCGCATGACTCTCACTTGTTAGTCAAAGGGAAAAAAAGAAAGGGGTTATGACTGAAGAAGAAAAATGTTTAAGGGGAAACAACAATTATCATATTGATTATGTTGTTATGAAGCCTGCTTCCTGCCATCCAAATAGCCATGATTTATATTCTACATTTGCCTCACCCGTTTATTTGTTCTCATTAGACTTGCCTATTTTATTTGAAATGTTGTTGTGCCTCATTGGTTTGTAGGAAGCATCTATTGAGTTGTTCGCCTTCATGTCAGTACAGAGGCAGGTACACTGAATTGATAATCCCCCAAAGCCAAGCCCTGGTGTGACGCAGCCTCCCATCAAACAAAACAAATGAGGCGATCGTGTGATTTACAAGCACAGCTCCGCACACCTGGGTCCATCCATTTAACACGACGCAGCATGATGCAAAACAGACAACACTGATCATGTGCTTGTAATGATTATAACAGGCAACATATTGGAGTGTACAAAATGCCACTGGAATTGATTAATCTATATTGGAATTGATTAATCTATATTTTAATTGGAGCCTCATGCATTCACTTTGCTTACTCTTCGGCATTATGAAAAGCAAAGGTGTAATTGGGCAGCAGCTCCCACAGGAGAAAACATTAAAATGATACTAAATAGATACTTCAATTCTGTTTACCAATTAAGGTATTTTATGTACCATAGGGTTTTTACACAGACATATCACACAGAGTAAAGCTGTACACTACAATGCTTGGAGTTATAAAGCAAACTGTGCCAACTGAATAACTCACCCCTGACTGATAATAGACTGCACTGCTGTTGCAGAGACATTTTACAACATTTCTATCTCCACCAGTCTCTTTATGAACCAGTGGGCAGCTGATAGAGAGATTTTATTGAGGCCTATTGGTAAGACACAAAAACTATCATTTCCCAACAGAAAAGGCTTTAAAAGTATTTTCTGTTCATAACCCACACAGAATAAAGTTTTTAACTTCGGTCTCTCTGTCTGCCATTGCATCTGGAGTTCCTTCATCACTCGTGCTTCATCGTCAAAGTCCTGAGCGTTGCTCTCAGAGGCCAGAAATTCACACGTTCTGTCGTTTAAATCCATTTGAGGAGATGGAAGAATTGGCTCTCAAATCTACTACTTCTGCAAAGTCAAAACATAGCTACTCTCTTAACAAATGAGAATAAATTTAGCTCATTTTCACCTCAAAAGTCTTTCTCACTTAAGTTCTAACACCCAATGAGTCAAGCTGTTTTCACACTTTAAGGGACTGAAATGAAGCTGTTTTCTAACTACGTAATGTAAATGACACTTTACGTTTAGTCATTTTTCACAAGCATGATCTCTGAACATCCTTGTCTGGTTTTATATGTCTATTAATAGCTTTCTTTCCCTCTGTTTGTCTTTATTTAATCTCATCTACTCATTGCATCATGCCCTCCTCTTCAACCTAGAGACACGTGATGCAGCTCTCCTGTTCCTTGTGTGACCTGTTCTCATCTATCATCTGTTTCTTTGTTTCTCCTCACTCACTACATGTTCGTGTCCTGACACGCTAAAGTTTGACTGTGACGGCGATGGAAAGATCACGATGGATGAGCTTAAAGAGGGCATGAAGAACCTCCTTGGGGAGAAGCTGAAGAAAGGAGAGCTGGAGGAGATCCTCGCCGATATTGACCTCAACAAAGATGGCAACATTGACTTTGATGGTGAGCGATTGTAGGACTTGGAGGGAGCAATGTGTGGGTGAGTAGTGGACTCCAGACAAGACGTCTGAGGCCATTAAAACAACTAATAAAAATTTATCAAAAAATAAAAAATAAAAAACAATGCTTTGAAGAGTATCTGTTTTTAGATACCTGCATGTATGAAGTAGCACTCCTCAGTCATCCTTCTGGCATTTCCTCTTTTTTTATTGACACTAACACACACACTATGGCAGACACACTAACAGTGACGGAAAAAAATACTTTGGTTATTAATGAAAGAAAAGGTACTAATAGCACACTGTAGTACAAATTGTACAATCAAAACTTTGCTTAAGTAAAAGTATTATGCATACATTATTATCTGCAAAGTGCACTTAGCATAAAAGGCAAAATAGTCATTGTGCAGAAAAATGGTCCCTGGCAGTATCTTACTGTTGGTTTTGGATTATTATTACTGCTGCATTAATGTGTACGTTGTATGCAGTTTATCTATCAGCTAACTATTTACTTACATATAAATAGTAGGTTAGAAGTAATGATATACTGTTGAATAGCTAGATAAAAGTAATGAATAATCATTAAAAAAGTTATCTCAAAATAACGAGGACAGGTGAAATTGTATGTTTAAATAATTATTAAAATGATAATTAATAGTGTGATGCTGTACAGTTACATTTAGTTCAATATCTATTCATAAATAAAAAATTCGATCATGATGGAAAAGCTGAGGTTCAAGAGGGAAGAGCAAACTAGAGGGGACACAGCAGAGGGGGGAGTTTAGTTGGAATGGGATGAGGATGAAAGGGACAGAAGGAGAAAATGGGCAAGAGATGAAGTGGAAAAGAGGTGTGATGAAGAGGATGGTTAAGTCAAGGTTGGTTGGCTGGGAGGGCCAATCCAATCAAATCAGTTGTGCATTAACCCAATCAATGCACATGCCTGGACACCTGTCACATGTCACACAAAGAACACAGGACTGGACAGCTCAAGGACTCTGCAGAAACACCATTACCACGTTACCACGGAAACAAATAAACAGCACAGCATGGCACAACCGCACACACATTCACACCGATGTGCACATGCAGGTACCATCAACCCCACATTCAATTTAGTGCGATTCTAGGCTTCAAAACACGTAGCGCGTAGTTCTCGTTGTTGGTGCGGACGGCGCTGTTGAAGTGTTACCCTGTTTGTCTTGTCTCAGCAATCCAATCAATTACAATTATTGGGAGCATATGAATAGGCGTGTCAGTCTCAGAGGGGATCAATAAGCAGGTGTTCCTCATTATCATCAATTAGCCCCTGGGGCAGTGAGTGTATCTGTCCAGTTCAGCCACGTGGGCAGAAAACAAGCATCTGTGACAGCAGAGAGAAGGTCGTTCTGGATACCCAGGTGGCAGGTTGAAATCAATTGGTAGGATAACTAGGACTGAGCTGCTGCTCCGCTCGGTTAACTTCTTTTATTTTATCGCTCAGTCTCCAGGGATTGTAACGACCAGTCCTGCTAATGAACCTGATACAGAAAATGGTTAGAGGAGAACCTCAGTCAAGAGGTATTGTTAGCGGGTTAATCTGGAATTAAGCTTTAGTGCAATCAATAGATTCTCACCTATCAGACATGTTTCAGAGCTAAGTGCTTCAGGAGGCGTAGGGAGTCAATGGGACATGATTGATCGAATGGAATTAGTGAAACATACCTAAAGCTATATCTGAATCGAAGTTCCACTGACAAGAAACATCAATAACTGTGTTGACTGACAAGTATATCTACAATAATGGATACAGGGAGAAAAAAGTATTACCAAACTGATTAGGCTAATAATTCTAATAACAAATGAATAGAGTCTGGAAACCAGCACTTACATCAAAGCTGTTTTAAAACTGTTTGAAAATTGGGACTGAGGTTAATGCCTGTCTAGAAAATCAACCCTACACTCTATCTTGCTTCAACAACAAGAAAAAATGAAAATGTCATATTTTAAGTTTCACCTAAAATGCTCCTCCTGTATCCTTTCCCCTTTCATTGACATAGCATCCCATCACCACCTCGAATTTTCATTAACCTGATGATAATGGAAACGTCTTTTCATGACATCACACCATGAGCTGGATTAGTCTTCAGGACAAATTCATGGCAGCTGATAATGATGTGGCTGCACCCTATGCTGTCCTTGTTTGATCACAGAGTGTCATAAGTCCTTATCACATCTGATCTGCCACTGTCTCTGTCTCCCTCTACAGAGTTTGTAATGATGCTTTCTTCAAGATGACCTCTGATGGAAGAAGACGGAGCACACGACACTGGATCCATGAGCTGTGTGTCATCTTATGGACAATGTCTTCTTTTTGCGTTTTCTGTGCTACCTATTCAAAATGTCAGACAGTAAAGACGCACTAGATTACGAGAGATCTGCAGATATTTTCATTATAAAAGTTTAGTCAGTGCCGACGGTAAAAGGTGAGTTATGAAACACTAAATTTTGCTACAATAATGCACTGTTGCCACCTTGAGGCTGAGAAGTGTACAGACGCTTTAGGTTCTGTTTCTCAAAACAGAAGCGAGATTCACTGATTTCTCTTCTTGAGGTTTGTGGAGAACTATTGTATGTCTAAGCTTATCTAAAAAATGTATGTTTTCTTCTCTGTATCTGACAATGTGTAACCTACAGGAACATATGCATGTGTGTGTATGTGTGCATGTGAATCTAAAGAACATTTTCTGCCAAAGCTTGAACAGTTTTTATTTCACGAGGTTTGTGTTTTTTGTTTTTGTTGAGCACTGTTCATTTAACCTCAGCCAAACCCCCAAAAACATATCCAGGCAGTCCCACATTGATCTCTCAAGTGTTAAAACCCTTCATGTAGTACCTAATTACACCTTTGTTAACTCTGTTTCCTATTTAGTCATGAATGTGCAGTGTCAAAAGAAACACTTATTTAAACTTGAGTCAGTGTTTGATGTGGCCTGGTAAACCAGACCCATAATTAACTTTGCCAGTTCATTCACGTTGTGATTGAAAACTTAGCAGAGCTAACAAAGGGCAGGGCCGGCCTATGTTTGTGGGGCTTCAGTGGGGTCCATGTTGTGACGGAAAAGCTTCAGTGTGCTGCTACAAATTTTTCAAATAGTTGACAATAGGCTGAAGTAGAAAAAAGTGCATCTTTTATTGATCATCTAAGCTAAAAAGCAGAGACCTTTCCAAATGAATGAATTTTTTTTTTTTTTTACGAATTTTAATACACATTATACAGTAATAGCGGAAACAATTCAAGTAAAATAAACTTCATACAATGGCAAAAAGGAATGGTTACCAATCCAACGCATTGTGTCGTTTCAATCACAATGCAAATTGTGTAAGGCAAATGCAGTCCCGACTGAAGCACTGCGTGTACCATTCTCTCTCCTCCAAGCAGACAAAGAGCAGCTTTGAATTAAGACTAATTCACACCAATTGGCTATATTCATGCTGTCTTTGTCTTGTTTTGATTTGTCAAAATATTGCAAGACTCCCTCTAAATTTCTCATACAAACACAAGGTCAGACTGTACAAACAAACTTTAACTTATAAATTAATTTTTAACTTAATTCAGTGGATAGCTGAATCTTTTGGTTTAGAGGAGAGACAAGTAACAAAACAAACACTTTTCCAAATTCTCACAGTCCAGCAGGATCTCCAAAGATCAATGACATTGTAAAAATGTTGAAAAATAGTGCATATGCCTTAGGGTTATCTGTGAGAGGAAGAACATGTTTGATAAGCATAGGAACAAGATGTGTCTTCAGGGCCCTAAGTGTTTGTCTGTGCTGATATTTTAGAGATAAAATGGAAGAGTTGTGTGTGACCGCAAGAAATTCAATTGGAAAATAATGGGAACTAACACAGATCATCTCATTCTTTCAAAAGGAAGATCTCTTGACACTTTAGAGGCAGAAAGAGATAAATACTTCCAGTAGTGTTTGGTACACAGACATCAGCCTTCAGTGACTTTTGGTTTTAGAAAAACCTCTTTAAAAAGTTTCCTCTCAACCAAATTTGCTCTCACTTTTTGAACTTTCAGCATTACGGATTTTGTTTCAAGGCGTCACCTCACCACCTTGTTACTAGTGACATTTATCGTACAGCCAGGAGGTGAAACACTCCTTTAACTGCTCTAACCGGAGATGATACGAAGTATAACTGTTTCTTTAGCTCAGCTCCATCAGCAATAACATTCCTTAAAATAAAAAACGTTAAACTTAGATTTACCACTTTGTCGTTGGTCAACACCACCAACAAAATATTAACCAAATGGAAGAGTAAGTGCTCTTCTGGGGAAGTTCCTATGAAATAAATTAAGAACACGAGCTGATTCTGTCAAATCTGTTTTATATTTTTTTGAATAATATTTGACACTCATTAACGGTAAGTGTGTGGCAACGGACGTGTTCCTGAGGTGGTCTGGCCACATTTCTGGTTTCAGTGATCCACTGTTGACAGGATGTTTCAGCTTCGCTCTGATTTTGTGAAAGCTTAACACAAAGAACAGCAAATCAATGAGTCTTGTTGAAGGAACTGGATGTAAGCAGAAACAAAAAAATTTGTGAGAAGTTGATTCCACGATGCTTGCAAGGTATTTCAACAAGTTCAACAAATATTTGTGGTCTTCAGAAGAGGCGGCTCTAGTTGTTTGGGATGCTCTGCAGATATGTCAGGATGTGCTGGATCTTCACCAGACGTTCTTTGAGGCTGGTCATGGAAAGGACAGAGAGCTGGTAGCGAGGGTCAATAGGCAGAACAGCCAGAAGCCACCAGCAGCAAGCGGGACCATTAGGAGTTGCCTAGAAGAGAGGAGGAATAATTTAAGACTTTTGCTTTGACAACCACGAGTCTTTCTCAAGACCCATAATAATATTTCTGTGATATTAATTGAGCTATAGTTTGAATATCAAAGGAGAAGCTTACTGTCTTAGAAAGTGTCTGAATGGGAAAATGTGACTTAAAGACACACTTACAATGAATTAAGTGTGTACCTGTCACAATTTGCACATCTGTCTCAGATGAGTTCGTATCTTCTGAGTAGAGGAACATTTTCTCATTTAAATAAGACCAGAATTAAAATAAGACAAATGTGCATACACCAATATTTGAAATAAATCTGAATCTTTTCTATTGTGTGATGCACAAATCGTACAACAAAGTCAGGGTAGAGTTATACCCTGCTAAATTCTCCTTTGGTACAGTTCATTCAAGACACAGAAGCGGTACTGTTCTCTTTTTTGCCCTCTTCTGACACGGTTTGGCAAAGCTGTATTGAAATCCATGTTCCCATTCATTCACCCAAACCACTCTGCATCAGTTATATATGGACCTACATAGCAGATCTGCAGCTGCTTCAGAGCTTAAGCCTTCCAGTATTTGTGTTATACTTGAGCGGTTTACTGAAATGGTTGGTAACAAAGTGAACTATTCATTTTGTATTGAAAGTGTTTTTGTTTTGTTTTTTTCTTTACAGGTATTGGTATTACATCTATACTCAACGACCCAAGAAACTTTTAAATCTTAAATGGCCTTTGATAGTAATCTGCAAGAGGAATGCATGTGTGTCAGCGTTACAAAGCAACTAAACCCATTTCTGAGTTGAGCTTGTTACCAAATCTGTTACTACTAAGGAGGATTTAACATGACTGGAGTTCACTAAATGTTACATCATGGATTACATTAACCAAACAATTACTGTCAGATATTAAACAACGCCACCAAATAATCCCAGACAATCCTTTGCTGTTGTAGTTTGTGTGCAGGTGTAAATGCTGGGAATTCTCTTCGTGACACTTCTCTGACGCACAAGGGCCGTTGGGATTAGGTATGAGGCACCCATAAAGCTCTTTAGCCTACATTGTCAATAGACCTCATCCTTAAGAGTGGGTCTGTAATCCCTTTCCAGCGCTGCAGCCTGTGAGCTGCTTCCTCTTACATTCTCTTAACCTCTGCATTATATTCTTACATATTCTCATATGGTAGACCTGGGCATTGTATGGCCCTCATGCTGGTTCTGCCTGGCCCATCTAAGACCAACAACACTGTTTAACTACGAAGATGAAAAAATTCAATAAATTACCTGAATTTGTTTTTATTATGAAACGCTTGTGGAGTGACTGTGCTTTGCTTAGTCCTATCAGTGTTCATTAATGTGGCTCATGCTTGACCTCATAGTGTCCCCTGTTGAGACAGTAGCAGCCCAATGTGATTGGAGATTTGCCGTAGTTCTTCTAATGCAGGTGACAGAGGTTTAACTTGGATTAACCTGCTACAAATGAGCATTTAAATCTCAGGGTTGATGCCAAATGTAGAGCATTAAATAAGTTGTGGGTTTCTAATTTTTTATTTTTT
>JAPXVT010000022.1:11455209-11465209 GCA_029823135.1 Acanthurus reversus
ACAAAGCCACACTGGACAAATATGTCTCTCCACAAGCACTTAAATATGTCCAATCACCGAGCTATCCTCAAATAGAAAGCTGAAGTTCACCACCTTGGTAATGACGGTGGTACTTGGTTTACATGCGCCAATTTGGTTGAAGTACAAAAGACTACATGTGTGAACGGAGGCAGGGCAGCATGTGAGACTGACAGCCAACCAAAGTACAGAAAATATTCTTTCTTCTAGTAAACCTAATGTTCTACAAAATGCATATTTCCTTAAATGCACTGAAATTTCTGGTGCAGCACATTGAGGACACTTCTTTTCGTACAGTAGCAACTGTTAAGAGGGAAAACATATAAAGGTAAATAAAGTAATTTGAGAATACACACCAATTCACAAGAAATCAGTCTGTTATCATTTTGATTCCAAATACTGTAGACTGCCAGCTACAGGAGCAACCTAGGGTCTCAGCAGCACATAGTTCTGTAGTTTGATCATCTAATCACCGTACTGTCTCTCCTTGCAGCCTAGTTGGCTTGGAGACAGACAGACAAACACACAGCTGGATGGGATAGTGTGTGAATCAGAGTAGAAACCTGGTCCTGCTGAGGGAACCACACAGGAAGTCTGAAACATGTCCGTCAGGCAGATCAGACAGATGGAGGGATACGTTGCCAAAGCTAAACTAGCCTTGTTAGGGTAAGTGATGTGGACTAAACTTGATTTTGTTTGATAATTTAGACTATTTTTGTGGACAGCAATGCAGACAAAACAAACACTCTGCTTTACCACTGAAAACAAAGATGAGCATCATTATTAGCAGACAACGTAAATAACAATTGCACCTCAGATGCTACTAGGGATTTTCAAATGGATCATAATAGGCTTTTCCCTGGAATTTGGCCAAAGCTGAACTGCAGCCAGTCAGGATAAAGTTTCACCCACTGCCCACTGGCATCAACTTCTAAAATTATCCATCATAGTCTTTCATTTGCTTTCCTTATGCTCACCCTCATCTTCTCTGCTCTCTCTGCGTATTTCAACTCTGCTGGGCCCTTCTCCTCTCTGCTTTCCTGTGGCAGGAAATTCTCACAATTGCGGGCCAAAGTTTCCCTCCATCGCAGGAGGCAGCGGGGTCTGGCTTGGCCGAGTCTGAATGCTTAGCTCCAGTGGGAGTTTGTCAGCAGCTAGCAAACAAAGGATGCTGCTCCCCGCCTCAAAGGCTCTGCTACATACACGGCAAACTGGAGGTCAAGAGTCTGAATACAGTTTTTTTTTTTTTAACAGGGGCTGCGTCTTTGAAGTTGGCAGATAGAGAAGAATGCTTGACTAACAACTGTTGTGAATTCAGGCTTATCTGGAATTACCCGATCATCGGCGGGTCTCAAGGTGGCGACTGTAAAACAACCCAAAAGGCAGGCAGAGGGCTCTTATCAACTGCACGTCTGAGAGGGTCGTTCTGAAGGAGCTGCAAAGTGGGTCTCAGGTGATGTGATAAACCAGGCCAGACTCTGTGGCTCAGCAGTAATCTACAACAAGCAAAGCCTGGAGCCGGATGCTGTCAGTGTTTGTACTTCACCTTAGCGGCCTCAAGGACAAACTCAAGATGTGTTCACGACCTTGAGGAACATTTTTCAGACTGATTAATGATCCGACACTTTATGAAACTATTTAATAAAGTATCACGCTTTTTTTAATAAGTCTTTTAAACATGAAATCTTCCATTTTTATTCAAGCCAATGGTGCATTTCATTTGCTCCCCTGTCAAAGATGACAAGGGAAACACCGGGTGATACTTCGGAGTGTGAGGAAGGATGTTGGTGAACGTGAATTCGCATTACAAGAATAAAACTCTTAAAAATTACCTCGCCCGTGAACATTTCTGCCTGAGTCATGTCTGATTTTCATCAGCAACGATAGCTGCTTGACAATAAAGACAACAACACCCCTAAACACATGCAACTTCATGACATCATCAAATCACGCTTTTTGTTGTCACTGTTTTGATTGAGAGACCCCTAGTGGCAGAAATGACAAACTATGTGTTTAACAGCTTGAATCCGTTTAATAGCATCAGGACAACTGAACGCAACAGCTTTTTTGACGTGACCAATGTAAAATCCTTTCAGGACTCCCTTGGAATGCAAAGATGGGCGATAACAGATTTTCTTCCTGATGGGTATTAGGTTTTGTGATTCCACGGCTGAGACAGCTGGTATTCTCTGAAAGGGTCTGGCTGTTAGCTAAGTGAGAGGATGCCAGGAATATCACCATCTGGCCGGCCTCAAGCAATGCCTCCTTTAGACACACACACACACACACACACACACACACACACACAAACTGGAAGAATAATGAGGTTACTACTATGGTCCATTCCAGTCATCTACCACCAGTCGGGGCAGGCACAAATAAACTGACACATATGCACGCACACAGACAGCTGGCCCTCATGGATCATCGCAGAGGTAACCCCAAAGACCCCTGTGCTCCCCGATGAAAGATTTACGCTCACGCAGAGGGCCCTCACCATGGATCAGGTGACCAGGCATATTAAACGCCTCTGATAAACTTCCCACAGCCAGATGACAGCCTACCTGTCCCCTTGATGATATCCATTCATAAACACATCCCAGGACAGCTGAAGCA
Organism: Acanthurus reversus; assembly: GCA_029823135.1. NCBI lineage: Eukaryota > Metazoa > Chordata > Actinopteri > Acanthuriformes > Acanthuridae > Acanthurus > Acanthurus reversus. Next base: position 11,457,844 of record JAPXVT010000022.1, read on the forward strand.
CCTTCAGCAGAGACGAGGTGAAACCAAAACAAGCATATGTGTCTCCTCACAGGACATGGGGCAACAGAGTACCAGCTGGAAGTAAATCTTTCAGATAAGACCTCAGCTAACTTCCTGCCTCACAGAGGGTGCAGTTGAAGGGTGTTTGCTTTATTTGCTCTTCTCCTACCAAAACCAACATCTGTTGCATCATCTACTTCAAGGTCTGAGAGTTAAAGAGAAATTCAGCAGAAGTCGGAGTAGTAACAAAATATGTTCATTCCTCCTCTTTCTGTAACTTGTGTGTGGAAACGTGGTGTCAGGGTCAAACAGTCTCCAGGTTTGAAGCATTATTCATCCAGCCTTCGTTATGTCTAAGTGTCTTTGAGCACGTTCTCAATGGTTATATGGTTCTGCCGAAACTGACTGTGCTTATCTTCCAAGCCTGAGCTGATAAGGAGCCATGCGTTAAAACAGTTGAGACAAAGGGACAAAGCCCACAAATCAAGTTGAATCTGCCAACACAGGACTGAAAACAGCCACAACACATCCCCTAAAACCCCCCGTTAGCAAAAGGTTGGCAATCAGGCAAAAGGCGCAGGCAGTTAAAAAGAATGGAGGCACAGGGGTGGCAGAAAAAGACAGTGAACTGGTGCCACACATTCTCACAACCTCAAGACACTTAATATTAGTCAACAATCCAATCCACGACATTGTTTCCACAACACGGATCAAAATTTCATCCAATTAGGACTTTCGAGTGCGTGCCGCCTTTCGGTTGCTCTCCTCCACTGTTCGCGTCAAAGTGCAGGTTTTACTCAAAGATTTACACGAAGTCTGAAAATCTGCCTTCAGAGGGTCTTGCATAATTTGCGAAAGCCTTGTGGGGTTAACGAAAGCAGACAGTTGTGACCATGGGTCAGGACACTGGAGACGCGCAAATATGCGCAAAGCGGGGAGATCTCTTATCTGACAGCCCGCAGCGTTGCGACTTCAAGGCGACTTGAAGTGTGTTTCACTGGAAAGTACAACTCAAGCAAACTATCAGTCTGAAACACTAAGTAAGTGAAAATGTGCACATTGTGTAGGCTACTACTAATTACGCCTACAACTGAGCGATGTTTTTTTTTTTTCTCTTCTGAATAAACAGGAAACCGGTTGAACGCATGGTCACATTTCAATTAAAATAGAAAACTACTAAAAAATATCCATTTATAAACACATAAGGTAACGATTATGAAACTGACTTACGTGTAAGTATCATTTTCCGATGTCTCGGTGGCGATCAGCCTCAGCATAAAACCAGACTCCCGGCTGCGCCCCGGCAGGCAACGACTGTCCAGTCAGATCTACTCCACTGTTAAGGCGAAGCCCGCATAATAGATCCAGCGTAAAGAAAAATTCAAACTACACACTCGGCGGCAAATTTTCCCTGACCGCTGCGCATGACAGTAAATCCATGGTTTTAATTTGATTTGGCTGCGATAAACAGAATCCCACACACTTCAAATCTTCCCAGTTATCTGACTCCCCGCTCGAAGTGGTCCCCAGCAGGAATGTGAATGAAGAGAGTGTGATTCAAGCTTTAGGAATGGGCAGCTCTACCGTGGCTCCACCCCCACCCAGCTCCGCTCTGCTCCGCTGCTCCCCACCTGATAAGGAGCTGGAGAGCACGGGACACTCCGAACAACCACAGCAGCTCATAATGGGAAGGGGAGAAATTTATAACCAGTACAAGATCACCGATCATCGCACTAAAGCAGCTCGTCTGAATTCCATCTATTATCTTTGGCAGATTAACTTTATCTTTATTTATTTGTTCCCAATTTCATTCACTGATTTTGCTTGTTACCAAAATGAGATGCTACCCACGTAACACTGAAAGTGATTAACCAGGCGCTGTGGATTCCCCTCATATTCATTTCAGCTCCTGTCTCGTCTGAGCCTCAGCGCCTCCCTTAATAGGCAACATTTGACTCGGAGGTTGGTATCCAGTTTGCATATGATTGGAAAATACTGCAGACAACTGAGAGACGCTCTTTTGTGACGCAAGTCTGAAAAGCGCAAGTGGCCAAGTGAAAAGGGAGCAGTTGCAGGTATGGTAATGTCTTTTGTTCCTGCCCTACCAAGAACGCGCCTGACGCACGTTCACCACCTCAGCTTGACTCAACAATAACAGCACATTTCGTCCGGAGTGCAGGCCAGATTGGAAGTCGTGATGATGTAAACTTTGAAAGGGCAACACTTTGAAATATCTTGAAATAAAATCAATATAATTCCTTTGGTAATCACTGTAACAATAGGTTTAATCCAAATTAGGATCTCTTAATACAGGGCTGGTTTATAAAAAGTTGTAATTATTAAGTGTAAATATCCTTCTTCTTTCCCCTGCAAGAATAACAGTAGTGAATTACAATCCATGCTGATGAGAAAAGCACTGATGTTTTTCTTGTGAAAGTTATCAGATATGCATGTGTGGAGGAAAGGAACAAACATTACTCATTTATTACACATTAACTGCGTTATTTGAAAGCAGTCAGCCCAATTTTCCAGTTTCTTTCTCTTCTTGGCAACACGCAACCACGTCAGTGTTTGGCATCAGCCAGCTCTGTGATATTGCCATGGTGACAAACAAGTGCTGAGGTGGTGTATGAAGGGAAAGCCAGACGAGTCACCATGTGGCAGGGAAATGCATGTAATCCAAAGCTTGGACTGCGAGAGGGGAAAGGATGATACAGAAAATCCTGGCTAACAGTGCAGTCTGTTGTTGGCTGCTGTACGCTCCCAGCTGACTGAGGAGTCACATGTGATTCACCCAGAAGACATCTCACTAGCTACTAAAGTCAGCAAAATCATGAGTCTATACAGCACAGGCATTCATAAAAGGGGTTGGAATCATTTGAAGTTTTTAGAGTATTAAAATAATACCTTTAAAAAAATCAGCCTCAAAAATGAACATTATTTTACAAATAACTCTTTTAATAAAATTTATCTGCGTAATGCGTCAGTGTTTCATGTTTTGTTTTGAAGTCCTGGCCTTTTCTCAACTTTTAAACATGATTTTGAAGAGATTACATGAGTTTGAAGTGTGCAACAGAAAGTAACACATTACTTCTGTTTAAGCTCTTACAGCCTTTAGCTATCAAACCAGGTTAAACGATTTATGTGGTGTAATTTTTGTTGATGCTACACCTCCCAAACCCTACACTTGAACCTGAATTCTTTGCAATCGCCAGAAGTAAACAACAAAAAGAGGTCTGTTTAAGCTAAGGAGAAATTACCCTTATTCTTGCTTGATTTATTATCTCAGCAAACAGTTTCCTAAAGAGTTTATGGTCTTAATTGTGAGCTTCAAATCTCCTCAATACAGCATGATGTCCGTTTTGTAAATTATTTTCCCATCTAGAGTGAAATAGGTGAACAGTGGGGTATTCTTTAGCACATGGCTACACCGTGATTAAAAATCATTGCTCTGGTGTGTCCCCGGCTTTTCAAACATCAGGAAAGAGGCGTGTCAATGAGTATACACAGCAGATCCACCCTCTAGTCCACATATCACCACTTCTCTGGCTTCAAAAGAGATGTTGTTGGCCTTAATGCCAAACTTAAGGGCTTCAAAACAGTAGTACGCAAACCCATGGTGACATCATGGTGGGTTTACACTTGGTGGGAACCCAAACAAATGGAAAGTCAGTGCCAACAAAAAGGGGTTTACACAGCTTTACCAAAACTCTATGCTATGTAAAATAGTTACAAAGATATCAGATTTTTTTGACTGAAATCATTAAACATTATGTGAAAGAGTGAGTTAACAATACTGAGAATTTTGTTGAAAAATTCAATATCAACTTTTGACCAAACCTCAAAAAGTACTAAGGACCGCTAACCATGAGCATATCCATCTAAACCATTAGAATATATCAGCTGATCAGCTTTAATATCAGTGCTTAAATACCAATACAGCAACGGAAAACATCATTTGATAGACTCGAAACGGAGGAAAACCTCCCGCAATTTCTATCATAATCTGTAACCTAAAGGGAGGCAGAAAGATAATTATGGTCTGTCAGTGTGTTGGTGTGAGAAAGAGAGATTGAGAAAGCTAGGAGAGGAAGGATAGATGAGGAGAGATTACCAAACAAGGCCAAATCCCTGAGCCACGAAACCCGACCACCCAGAGGCTACACCCAAAACCCCCAACCCAAAACTACCCTCAGCTAAGATGGGTCAAAAACCCTGCACAGAACCAAGGGGCCACGAGCTCTGAAGTTGTTTTTGGTGATAAATACACAATAATTCCAGCGACTGTTGATGAATGTGTGTGGCACAAAGTAAGAGATCAGACAAGCAGACTGCCACTGCAGCAGTTGCTTTGGGGCAAATGAGTGTGTCTTTTGAGAGCGTCTACAATTTTCACTCATCAAAGCTCGTCACAGTCAGGCGCTTGTTTGGCTTATGATTCAGATACAGATCAAATACACACCAGCGTAATGAGGGCTTTGGACAAAAGAGAGGAAATGAGGAGATGCATCAGTGTTACAGCAGGCAGACACATGGGATTAAGCCTGCATTAAATGTAACTTTTCTTTAGAGGGAAAATGCAAATAAACACTTTTACGAGTAGACGCGTCATAAGGTGAGTTTAAGCGGATTATCTCGTGAGTCATGGTAAGTTTTACTCGTGTCTGTAGTTGCTTTAATTTATCACTGGTATTTTGAAATCACTAAAAGCCCAGGTGTAACAACAACATAAACCACAAATATCTGGTTTGCATAAATTGCATAAACAAACTTGCATGACCCATCAACCTGTTGCTGCCAGGTTGTTGGATGAGGCTACTGTTGCAGGTTGTAAACTTTACAGTGTCACCTCTGACCCTGAGACACAGAGGGAGGGGGGAAATAATAAACATGAAATAGAAGAAGAAAGAAATTTTTAAAAAAGACTTTACTGAAATGAATACAGGCAGAAGCAGAGACCTCACATCAACCACAAAAAATAAATAAATAAATAGAGAAGTGAGAGAAAAATAAAAGATTTTCCCTCACAATGGAGAGTGCACCTTGGGGCCCACCTTAGGGTTTACCCTCCTCTCCTCTGCCTTTCTCTAACCCCAAACATTGGGGCCAGGTGAGGGTCAGCGGACGGACGTGTCAGTCCGACACACACACAAACACCCAAGGCCGTGTCAACAAAGACTCACAAAAGAGATAACAAAGTGTGGGTCTGCGTAGGTCATAGCGGCTATCCTGAAACAGAGATTAACATGTTAGGTGTGTACAAGTGTTTGTGCCAGGAGGATTTTTTTTGTGTGTGTGTGGTTAACATTTTTAGACAACAAGCCCATACATATGTTCAGTCAGAACTGATGGGTAGCTTAAAAAGTATTCCAAAAGGAGACTGAAAATGCATTTATGTATTTACTACCATTATTAATTTACTGAGTGTGAGACTGTGTTTAGGTAATTTCAATCAAAATGCCTGCAATACCAGTCGTGTGTCGTCTACCTTTCACTAATTCAGTTGAGATAATGAGTTGTATGGTGTGTGTAATGTGTGTGTGTGTGAGAGTGAGTGACAGAGAGAGGGGGTGAATACCAAGGTCTCTGTGAGCATCTTTTAATTACCACGATCCTCTTACATATCTAAGCTATTGATGAAAAACAATGATACAAGTCTGCATAAATCCCAATAAATGTCAGATATTAGTTCTGCTTTAAAGGGTAAATCAAAAAATTACAAGCCTGTGGGTAAAGTGTGTGGTGTCTTAGCAGCAATGTGTCCTATTAAAGGGAAAATCTAACATTTACACAAGTTGTGTAAACTCAACAAGATAAATCAAGAAATAAATGCAACAGATGAAGAGACAGTTAAAATTGAGAGGAACAGCAGAATGTAAACAGGATGTTAGGAGTAGACATTAGCATAAATGCAGAATGTTTTAGATAGCCGACAACAGAACACAGAGATAAAGAGCGAAGGACTCCCGCTGTGCCCAGACTCAAAAACAACACTGACACAAACCAATCTCAAGAGTGGAATCTACCAATAAGAACAATGAGCATGATCCACGGTCACCCTTGGGGAAATACAGAGGCAGATGAAAAGACAAAAGAGGAAAGACTAGAGAGAACAAAGCAGGCACAAGGCCAGAGGGGGTAAAGATGTTAGACTGCTACACAAAAGAAAGGTGAAAAGGAAACCAAAGCAAGTGCTAACAAGGAAACACAAACACGACGAGAGAAAAGAGTGTTGGCATGCAAGAAAAGGCGCTAGCAGGAAATGGCATAATGATGTCGTAGCAGAGAACACCATAAAGAAAGCGAGTGACGAAAGTGAGATGACGTGGGTGGACTGTATTGTTCTGCACTGAGAGGAGGAGGAGAAAAGAGATTAGTGGGCAACATGAGAGGAGGCAGAGAAAGATGAAGAGAGACAGATGAAATGACAGGGCCCATGAAAGCCTTCATCTCTAATGCAATCCCCAGACTACTGCTGCCCTTTTCCCAAGCAAACAAAGTACAGAGTCCCATGTCATTACTATAAAAACACCAGTGTTGTTCAAAATCAGGCTATACCAGGGATTTTAAACATCCCCCACCACAACAACAACAAAACACACACACACACACACACACAAACAAACAAACAAACAAACAAGCCAAGTGCACACACATCCACAAGTGTGTCAACAACAGCTCTCTGAATGACAGGCCCACACAACGGAAGCACATTAGTATTGAAAACTAGCTACATAATGCTACTGTTGCACCAAAATGTGGGATTAACCAGCAGCCACGGATTCACTGGTTCTTAAATTACAGAATTAACACAAGTGGGCCTATATATAATCTATTTCTTTAATATTTTGACCTCTAAAACCTAACCCTTTGAGTCATTTATCCCCTCATTAGGCTGCTCTTTCCAGTGGAAAAGCATGTTTGTAGCAGAGGCCAAGTACTGCAGGCAAATGCAAACAGGAGTTAATGATGAAACAACCTGAACTTTCCCAGCCTTTATAGTGTAAACTAAGAGCTGTATTGTGTAAGGGATGCTGACAGCACGGGGTTCAAAGGATTACACTGCAGCAGATTTTAATTTCATCAGCTAATTTATGACGCATCATCTGTAGGACCTCGCCAGCCAGTCGCCCTCAGACTCGATGACTCGTCTTGTAAGCTGCACTCATAGTCAGATTTGACTCAAAGCATAATTTCGCTCAAGACCACTGATTCGCAACACATGCTGTAATGGCTTCACGCTTATGTAAGACAGTAAATCTGAGAGCTGCTTGGAAGTGCAGCTTTTGTTATTGTTAGTAGTCATCATTTTAGCCTGTTCCAATCTGGGTCAGAAAGTGTGAGTCAGGTGATAAAATCATACAGT
>JAPXVT010000022.1:11475396-11487143 GCA_029823135.1 Acanthurus reversus
GCTGGGGCCGTGCTTGTTGTCATTGTTGTGCATAACAGCTTGTTAATATTATTATTATTATTATTATTATTATTATTATTAAAAGCACACTGTAACAGCAGTAGAAATAAGATAAAGATAGTGATTAAATAGAGCACAGAAAATTCATGACATGAGATGGAAGATAAACTCTACTGATTGTCAATAATAATAATGTATAGGTAAAAAAAAAAAGATAAAATAAAACAACAATTGAAAAGAAGTGCAGCAGTGCAAAGTGTAAAGGAAAACAGAAGAAGAATTTCAGGCTTGTATTAACAGCTATACAGACTAAAGTCGAAATTCAACAAAGAAGTTTTTAGATTCTTTCACAAGTACGTAGCCACTAGGCCTGTTCTAAAAAATCGATATGGTAGTATCTTGCAATATTTAGCTTCATGATATCTGCATCGATTTTCAGCTCCAAAAATGGATATTTTTGGAGGAAAAAAACAAACATCATGTTTTAAAGAGGTTGTGAACCACGACCTCTACAGCCTGGATGCATGGCAGCTACAGCAGTGTTTAGTGATTTTCCAATACCGAAGTAAATTGGTAAGAAAATTTTGAATTGAATTGTTTTGACTCAGTGTGTGTGGTGAATTATCAATGTAATGTAATGTGATGTATAAAGACTACCCAGATCCACACAGCAACTAGTATTTCAGCTCTGTTTTTACATTTCCAGTGAACTATGTGGAATATCACAATATGCATCATACCGCAGTGTATCATGATATATTGTATCGTGATTCATGTATCGTGATGCATATCGTATCGTAAAGTCCTTGCCTGTACTCAGCACTAGTAGCTACTAATTAAGTGGTTCCGTAGCTTTGAGGCATTATTAGCAAAGGCTGCATCCTTGATGCATGTCAGGAATGCTCAACTTTTGTTTGTTCAAGTCTAAAAAGATCTAAAAAGATGTGCTGCTTATTCTGTACCATAGTAAACTGAACATCTTTGGGTTTTTGACTGTTGATTTGATAATAGTAAGCAGTTTAAGGATATTCCTGAGGTATGTGTCAGTATTTCCTAACATTTAATCAACAAAACAGTAAGCTCTAGTTAGTTGTAGCCTAGTTCTGTTATATTGTTGTGCATTATATTGAGAGTCTTCATAGTAAATATCCTGTTTTGTTGTTTTTTAACATCATATCGGAGGCAGAGCTGGAGATTTTTTGCTCTGACAGCTTATTATTGGCTCCACACTACACTTCCATTAAACTCTAAAAATAGACTTTAAAACAATGCAGTAATTAACTTTGCATGATCACTAAGTGTTGTCATCAAACTCTAAGTTCTCTCTATAAACAGCACTTTAATATTCTGGGCTTTATGGCAGTGTTGCATTGAAGATTTACTGTAATAGCTAGCTTGTAGAGAAAGTTGAACAAGGAAAACACTCCTAAAAATCATTGGTGTTCTTTCAGCTGTGAAATTAAACAAACTCCCCACGAGAGGTGACTCAATCTAAACAAATCAAAGCCAATGAAATGGAACTCAAATTAAGAAAGTGACGGATTTGCCTCCGCTTTTATTTGATTTCTCCACTTTACATGTTCTGCAAACAAATTTCACTCGCAGGAAAAAATGTACCGGCTGGAATGTGTATGTGATTTTTTAATGGACACAACGGGATTTTTGCCTAATTAGTCTGTTAGTAAACAGTGCACTACCCATCACGCGCTCTCACCATCTCTCTCTGTGTCTCCCTCTCTCTGATAAGCTGGCATTTCCTGTTATCTCAGCCCTGAGCATTGTTGTCTGCTCTGTGAGACAGCAGAGTCTCCGCACTGCTGACAGAACAAGAACTGTTGCACTTTGTCTGATTGTGCTTGTATCGGGCTTCCTTTTTATTGTATTGTCTGTTCGAGTCTTAATTGCAGCTGCACTAATTTGCTGCTGTTCAAGATGCGAGTGGGGGAGTGTATCCTGCCAGAGCTGCCACCAGTCGGCATAGTCTGGTACACACCACCCACTGAACTCACAGTCAGTATTTTTCACTGGTACACAAACAAATCAAACTGATGAATGTGTCAGTGTTATTTCACTTTCAGGGCGTACACTTTAGTTTTATTGGACTCCAGTGACAGAGCAAGAATCTAAACAAGAAACAGAAAAAATACACTTGTTTTAATAGATAGAATGGACGAAGTAATGAAATTAATCTTTAAAAATGCTTTATTAATGCTTTGAAAATACTGAGCAGCAGGTCCATTTCCTAAACTGTGAGGATTTCCTGCTTATCTTATGTAATTGTAAACTGAGTATATCTTCGTCAGAATTAATTGGAAGATTAATCAATGAGGAAAATAACTGCTAGTTGAAGCCTTAAATTAGCAAATTATTGACATGTTATAAAGTCAGGGTAATTCTTGCTTAGAGCCCATTTTATCCTCAAAATAATGATTTGTGTTACTAAACTCAAGGGCCTCATCCATTATCAAATTATTGTAATTATTATTACTATAATTGTGTATTTAAACAGCCTCCATAAAGACATTTTAACAATTTAACTCAATTAAAGAATGTGGTTTTCACATTATTTAGCTGGCATTTAGTTAATTTCTGTTCTTTCTTTCTGACTTTGTGTTCCATCTGTCTGTTATTTTTCATGCCCAACATATTCGACGATAACTGAGTTTGGGTGTAGTCTGTTTGAGACACATTCTGTTCTGTCTAAACAACGCAGGGTGGAGGGTTGCAACTGCAGTTGGACTTGTGGTCAGAGTATCTTGATAAGTCGGCTGTTATCAGACTCTGCCCTGTTCTCCATGTAGCCCGGGTTACTACACAAGCTGCCATTATTCTTATCTTGTAGATTTTTCTCCTCATAAGGTTTGAAAACATGTTCAAAAACAGAAACAGTTCACTGAAGCCTTTCAGCAAATTGGAATCATTTGGAGTCCATCCTTTGCATTGCTTGTCTTTGTTAGTCTGAAATTGTGACTCTTTTGGGTATTGACGATTAAACATGCATCCCAGAGAAGAGTGGTCAAAAAGAACAAAAATCAAACAGATATGCCAAGATAACAAAATAAAAATTGTTGTTCTTTCCACATCCATCAACAGTTTGTATCTCAAACATTAGAATCTATGTTGTTTCAATATTTGTCTTTCAGTGGTTGTTTAGCAGCCTTTATTTTCACCTTGCACTGGACTGTCCCAACGGTAGGAAAGAGGAGAAGAGGATTCTGGGATCTCAAGTTAATGAAAGGTAAACACAAGGTTTACAGTGAGGTGAGCCAAAGAACGCAGGAGTCTTCCTCTCATCAGGATATGAGCTTCATTCTTTTGACTTATGCTACTACGCGTGACATTTCACCTCTCTGCTGGCAAATTCCTTTCTCTGCAGGAGGGAAAATTTCCCTGAAAGATCTGTGACTGTTTCCAGCCACATGTGAAGTTTTGCATCTCCGTTATGTTCACAATGAAAAACATTTCCCCTCAATGCACTTATCAGCCACCTGTGTGACGTCATAGAGATTTTATTTGTGACTGATCGGCCTCTCACACAGTTCTGAAGTCAGCCAGCTCCGTCTGCTCACAGCCGGCACAGGCTTCACCGATCCTGGCCAAACTGGTGTTGGAGCCCTCAGGCCTGTCACTCGGCCAGTGCTCCACTAAGGGCTGTACTATGTGTTGTGGAAGTGAGAGGGATAAAGGCTACGACAAACATTTGCTCAGCAAAGCAGACAGTGAGCTCATCTTACTTGAGACGAGCGAGGGAACATGAGCAGACAGAGCAAAGTTTATTTGAGTATGAGTGTCTCTCCTCAAGCTGTTTTCACGCGGCATTATCACGCATCAAACAGCCGGAGTGAACTTTTCACCGCTTCTCCCAACTTTCGACTCTGCACCGAACCGGCAGCCGAAGTCTACACAGCGGCCAGTCAGCGCCAGAGAGCATAAACTCTGTATGAATATCTCAATACAAGTGCTGTGCCTTTAGCAGGAGCCATTAGAGAGATCCCCGGGGACACTGTGGAGGGGTAATGGAGAATATAGATTTAACTTGTGACCATCAGCAAAAATACCAATTAGAAATGCATCAGCGAGCAGCCAGTGATATGGCCACAGCAGACTGAGAGCTGGGCTTTAATTGAAGGCATGTATTTGACTGGGAGATCCAGAAGTTGACGGAGTCTAATGGAAGCTTCATCACACTTAAATAATAAATTACCTCAATGTTAATAGTTGCTTTTTTTCTACATGGTGATATAAACTTTTATCAGCTTGCTTCTTGTTTTGTTGTTGTTTTGTGCACATGCCGTAGCTGTGTTATGCTTTAATCACATGTTAATGACGACACAAAACCAAACTCAAATAGGGCTGTACAGTTTTGAAAGAAAATATGTGATTGTGATTATTTGGACTGATAATGAGATGGAGATATGATTCTCGCTATTAGAAGGAATGATCATTTTTTTTATCATTATTATTTTCATTGAAAAATATAAATTCTGGTGATTTTTGCAGAGATCTGTACCAAACAAGGATGTTTTCTTAAGTCTGTAGATTATTATTTGGCGACCAGGACAACTCAGCAACGTCACAGTAGTTGAATGAAGGTTTATTGTGACACACACGTGTCTCTTTGAACAAATATTGTGCCCCCTGCTATTTAAAAATTGCAGAAGTCCATAGTGCGATTCCTACTAAATTTTGATTAATTGAGAAGCCCTAATGCAGTCTATTTAGATACACTTTATATTTGATCAGCCTTGATGGCCTGAACCCTCCTTCACTCCCTGTCCTACACATAGACACCATTGGTTTGTTTAGTTTAGGAGCTAATGGACACCACTGATGTGTTTGAGGGTGGGAACTTTAGGTAATGAACAGGAGCTGCAGTCAGACCTGTGACTCCTCCTCGTCCCTCTGCTCCTCATCGATCCCTGGGGAATGATAGCTCAACTCCTGAGCAACAAGGGGGACTAATACTGTCCAGCTGGATGCTGGCAGCAGTGACAGAACCTCCATATGCCCAACAGATTGGGCTCTGGCTCTCATGCTGACCCTTTTCTGCTTATCCATTCTCCCTATCTTTCCAAGAACGAGGGAGTAGGAGTGGATAGGAAACGTCTAACGGGAGTACTGGACGGACATTAGCATAAATGCAGGAGAAAAACAGTAGAAGTGCAAATAAACGTGACCGGTCCATTACAAGTAAAACATGTTATTAATAGGAGAGATGAAAAACAATAGAACAAACCACTACCATGTTGAGGTGAAGCCAGTCTGCATGAGAATAAGCTGTTTTGAAAAAGACCACCTAACCATCTAACGTTTTTAAGCTAGGACGTTTGCTGCAAACAAGGTTAAAATGGATTTATTTATGGCTTGTAATCTCTCTTTTTTAAAAAAAATAATTCTGAGCTTTAAAAGTTGCATAGTAGCATATGGATACGAAAAAAAGGTCATAAATTAATTCAAATGACAAAATGTCAGCATTTCCATTCAAAGTCAAATCATGTGATACTAGTGCAACTCAAAAACAAGTGTAATTTTTGAAAACAACGACCTCTGTGTTCGCCAACAACAACTGTGTCTTTCTAATGTCTGAGCGCATATGGTATGGCCACAGAGACATCAAACCACATCATTGTCTGAAGAAAAAATGTTACAGTCCTTAAAAACCACAAAAAAGAAGACAATGTCCCCTTTGCCTCCATGTTTCTGGTGCTAATGACCTGAAAGCAATGAGGCATGCACAAGACAAGCAAATAAAGGGATCGCTGGGTTACTGTGTTCTGGCTTTATTCACCCGCAGGTTTTGAACTCAATCCTCAGAAACTATCGTGCTCATGAGGCTTCAGACAAACAGGCTTTTCTAGCTCAGGTTTCAGTGTGTGCATATTGCTCAGAGCCTCTCAAGTGGTTCACATGACAGCTATATTGACCCTGCAGAAAGACGGGCAAAGACAAAAACACTCAACATGTTTACCATTCATTATGTTTCAAATGAAAAGCTATTTGAAGAGGGGACAGATGCACACACAGGATTTTATGTTGGAAAAAAAACAACTGGAGGTCACCAAAGGCAAAACCAAACAAATTCTCATTGTCATAACATTCCCAGAATGCCATGTGAGGAACATTACGGACCTGCTGCTTTGTTTAACACCCAGTAAATAAAAAATATTGTGTTCAAGGGAGAAGATGTAAGTTTTGTGACCTGTCACGTCATTTAGTCCAAGAAATGCTGGGCGGACATTATGTTCACTGACCATGACCTCAACCAAACACACACCCAAAAGCCATTAAGCTGTCAAGGTGTCTCTTACCCAACATGCTAATGCTAAGCACTCCAGTAGTTGTATTATTACCAGCTGTAAGGAGCTAAAGTGAAGGTTGACCTGGACACAGAGGGTGACAACACTCAACCAGTGGCCTTGTGTTCACCCATTCATGGTGGCACAGGGGTGACGATCCCTGACTGACTACGAGGTGAAAGGTCACTTGGACATTTCTCAATCGGAAGGAGAAACAGGCATTAAGTGACCATCTCAGCCTAAATAGAGATTATGTTAAAGTGCTTTGGAGGTCTCTGTTGGGATGAGCAGGGCACAAGACCAACGTGAAGTTTGACCATATTAGCACAAGACCAGCAACTTATCTAAACTCCATAAAATAGGAAAAATAATGTCTACATACCTTTAAAGTTGTTACAGCAACATATTTGTGAGTATGCAGAACTAGATTGACTCAATTAAATAAGCCATGTAGTGGTATTTCAACACAACTCGTGATGGATCACAATGTCATGCTGACACAAACGTTCCTTTGAGATTCTAAGAAAAGGTTATAAAAAGGATCAGGAGAGGCCCAAAGGCATTTATAACTCCTCTCTAAGAAACTTAGGATTTAGGATTTTATTAGGATCCCCATTAGCTGATCAAGGGTCTAACCAAGTTTGTACTTACTGATGATCAGACTGTTCTCTGAAGGACTCACATTTGCAGTAAGTATCTCACTTATTTCCGGCAACGATTTTGTCCACAACAGAAAACACTATCTGTTGATCTACTAAATGCCTGGAGGACAGTGACGGTTAAGGGGATCTTTCTTGAAATTGTCCTCTTAGCCCCGCTGAGTTTGTCTGTATTAGGTCTCAGCTGTCAGGGATCTTCAAGTCCTCCCTAACCCAATGACAAATGCAGAATGGAAAATATGACGAGATGGAAAAAGGGAAATGTCTTTGCCTGAGGACTGGCGGCTATCAACAGCCTCATAAATAACAATACCAGTGACTTTCTATCACAGAGAAAATAAGAAGTCAAGAACCAGGTCAGACATGAGATAAAGCTCGATTCTAGGCACCCATCTGTGATCACTTCTCTTCACAATTTCTTGGGCACATCCACTCATGCTTCATATCTTGTCTCCCCTCAGTCCCATTTCCGTTTTCATTGCCAAGCCAGTGATGTGGCTGTAGGGCTAACAATGTCTGTCTGTCTGTAGGTCATCTATGGATGAAATCTGATTGAATTATTAATAGTCACGGCACCTACAGGATGACTCCTTCCGATTTTGAGGGCCCCTGACTTTAATCACCACCACCAGGTCAGAATTCAAGTTTTGGCATGCATTTACGCCTTGGCTCCACAAATAGCCTACACAGAAGCAATTCACTGTGGTGGCAACTTGTGTATCTATAGATGAGTGGTTAAAGACTTGTTGTCAGCATCCACAGAAACTCACAGAGTCCTCCTTCAAGAAAAGATGTCTTTAGCGTTTCTGTTAAGGTTTTAAGACCTTGTACTGCAAATACTTGGACTTTTTATTTTCCCCTCACTGGAAAACATGATCATTTGATTAGGATTTATATGAATCCAATGTCTGTCTTGGCTATATTTTCCAATAGCTTCGGCGGCACGTGCAGTCTTGCAGTCCAGTCTACATCAGAAAGAAAGGCAACTATTCACAGTATAAGATGTAAATCATAAATGTTTGGAATCAGCTGTGCAGATGGATGATCATCCTTTGGGCTGTCTGGCATTTTACATGTCTGTGCCTGGAGAAAACTAATGTGAGCAAATGCTCCCATAAAATGGTACAGTCTCGCTTCAAATTAACTGAAAGAACTGTCGTTTGATGATACTCACAGGGTGTCACATGTAAAGTCACAATTAAAAATGTTTCAGTGTGTTTGTGTTCCTGAAAATACAGGACCAAAACCCTGATCTTTGATAAAAAGGTTTTATTTATCATGATAGCGGCTTGCATCACTAGTGATCTGTAAAAATAATTAGCCTTTTGGTTTTTTTTGTTTTTTTTTTGGTTCTTAAAATTCTAATATTTTGCATTTGGTCTCCTGACTAACAAACAGACACACAGTTATGGATATCTTCTACTATTCATGAATAACATGGCACTATTTTCAAATCAACAGGTATCCAATTAAACATTTGCATTCCTTGTTTTTAATATCTGACTTAGACTGTCATAACTGCAACATGCTTGGAAATATTTTTATCAGTTGTCTTACTGAGCAAAAGTTAAATTCCATTTTTAAACCATTAAAGGCCCAGTGTAGGGGATTTAATAGCATCTAGCAGTGAGGCTGTCCTTAGCAACCAACTGTAAAGTACTCGCCTCAAGAGAACCAATGGTGGCTGGTAAAACTGTGAAAACCGTGAAAGGCTCTTTTTGGAGCCAGTGAATGTTTATCCACTCTGGACATGTTAGATGTGGACTGCACGAGCTCCAGAAAAACTGAACTAACTATCAGCATTTGCAGAAGATGCTAAAAGAGAAGAAATGCCATAAGTGAAATCTAATACTAGGAAGTTGTTTTTCTACATGTGACAGTGAATAAATAAAATCATTTTATCATTACTGCTCATGGAAATTCACAGATCATGCTGAAGCTAGCCATCTACCCCATGTTATAGCTAGTTTCCAGGGTATTATTGAAAACTGGTTGAAATAATTTATCAAAGGTAGCTAGCTAATATAAAAACATTAAGTTAATCATTGCATAGGATAATCGAGATGTAAGCATAAAACTAAAAAAGCCCCTGAAACCTCATTAGGTATCACAAGTGCCTTTTAGATCCTAAACTTGGCTCTATACTGGCATTGGATGAAACACAGTCATCGACTGTCATCTGAACTCATGCATGCGTACCTCTAAAATTGTGGGTCAAGAATGGCTGCACCTACAACTGCAGAGGCTCTCCTGCTCTCAATACTCCTACTAGGTGTAAAGATTGGATGAACCGCTGTCAAGAAAATGCAAGATATTCCCTCCATGTTTTTTAAAATGTCCCCAATCAGTGGTATTTGAAGGGTCAAATATACCAACAAGAGCATTTGGATCAGATCAAAATCTTCTGTGGATTGACTAAATTAAAGATGCCTAATCCAATGAGACCTGCTAGAGCCACAGAAATCTGCAGACTGACAGGAAATGAAGGCCCATGGAGAGTAAACAAACAACATACCATGAGATCAGGCACCCCAAG
The DNA here is from genome assembly GCA_029823135.1 of Acanthurus reversus. NCBI lineage: Eukaryota > Metazoa > Chordata > Actinopteri > Acanthuriformes > Acanthuridae > Acanthurus > Acanthurus reversus. The sequence continues at coordinate 11,484,888 of JAPXVT010000022.1, forward strand.
AGGCAGTTAAGTCACTAGAGATGAGACCATTTAAATGGGCACTAAAACTTGTTGTGAGTAACCCATCTGGAATAGATTCTTTTGGAATGTGGTTGTTTTACAATTAATGACCAGTGACGAGTCGTCACGCCATCATCTTCCTCTCGTCTCACATCACAAGTCTTGTTAGGCACTGCATCACGAGCATGACAGGCGCTAAAACTGTGTGTCTAAGATGTTAACTGCCACTGCCAGCAACTATTACAATCTGATAGCTCAGCCATTCTAAGAATGTAAAAACATTTCCCATACATGAGAAATACAGTCCATATAGACATCTATTTGCTGTTACATACATATTCTGATTTCCCCCTCTTATCTTACTTCATACCTCACAGGTGAGAATGGGTGTGCATGAAGGAGATGCCAACAGATGCACTGACATTCTTGTAGGGTTTGTAGTGAATTCAAAATCCCCAAATTCCAAGTGTCTATCCATCATATTTAAGTTTCTGCACTTCCAGAATTTTAACTAGCCTGGACCCAGACCAGAGACTCCGCCCACTCCACTGAGTGGACTCGATTCTCTTGGTCTGGCATTGCCTCCACTTTGAGTGATTCTTAGAGGGAGGGGATTAGATTTTCCTGAATCCTTCCTCATTGGTCGTTGCCTTTTCAAATTTAATCCACACGAACGGTTACGATTACGTTGCCAAGGGGCATTTTGCCGTACTGTGGACTGTGTGTGGAAAGAAGTTTGGCTAAATGAGACAACTGAAACCAAATTGTTTCCACAAGCTGATAATAAATCAAATAGATGTTGTTATATTGTATTGTGATTGAGTCTCTGACCCACCATGCATGTTGGAAAGAGACAAATAAATGTTTTAAGCTTTAAATCACAACACATCACATTATCACCGTGAGCAGACAACCGGACCTACAGCGGTGCTCCCTGCCTCTCACTGCCATGAGAGACGCTGTCTCCCCACAGCAGGAGCTGGCATTAGTTTAAACAGACGTGGATAATTTTCCACAAATAAATTCTTCATTTTTTAAAAACTCATGTCAAAGACACCACATTCAACCGTATTACTGTTTTTGGTCCTGTGACTTGGCTTTGTTGGTTGAAATGTCTGATATTTCTTGACAGACCGCTCAGTCCCATCCCTGGCTCCCCACTCTCGGTGCTCATTTGATAATCGCCTTTTCAACTGGGAGAACCACAGTTTCAAAGTACAAAACCTGACCAAGAGAATCCCATCCACTCAGTGGAGTGGGTGGAAACTCTGGTCTGGGCCCAAGCTACATTTTAACTAAGGTCCTTATGAAAAGGACATGAAAGCATAGCCATTGTGTAACTGCCATGTGCTTTTTTCAGGAGTGGCCTTGCTCTTTTTTATAGAATAGCACCTAAAATTAATTCAGTCTCAAGCAATCATCAAACTACGACTATTCATGCTATAACTCCACAATCTGCCTACAGCGCCACCAGTGACTGCTGTGCCGATGATGAGAACCCTGTCCTTTATGGCTTCAAGACACAATTGTGCTTTAATATGCTTTCATAACGTAAAAGCCTCCATTGTAGACATTTTCATAATGTAGGGTCAGTTGAACCTCTTGACACATTTTCTTGTAATTCTCTATTCAGTCCACTCCATCATTTGCTTTGTCACTCTAGCTCTTACCGAAAGTACATGAATATCTTCTAAAATAGCATCACCAACCACTCCAGTCGGAAAGCTGGGGATGCACACCACACACATTAACTCAATCTAATAAACACATCAACGTCTCTTCCAGCAAAGCAGCACTGCTGGCAACAACACTCGCACCATTTCTGCTGACAGAGGGAGGAAAGGTGTAGGAGCAGCACCGGCCTGAAAGTCTGCGGTGTGAAATCAGGCATTCTCTCGTGCTGAGGCAGGAGTCAATTCCAAAATGTGTGCAAATATTTGTGCACACCACTTTGGGAATCCCACGTTTTGCCGAATCAGGAGCTCTGTGAGTGTTGACTCTGCAAGGTTCTGCTCCTCAGCTTGTCAATGAACACTTAAAGTGGCACGCTCAGTGTTCCAGTTCAGTTATATCTGGATGTTTGCGGCTGTGAGAGAGACAAGTGTTTGTGCTGAACAATCACATCAACTTCCAGCTGCAGGAATAAAGCTCGGGCAGTGAATGGGACAATGAGAAGTCAAGTGCGTGTATCAAGTGGGCTACTTGCTGTCTTGCTGAAAAGTGCTAGACATCCCAGTGGAGTGATGATTAAGGTGA
>JAPXVT010000022.1:11540121-11550236 GCA_029823135.1 Acanthurus reversus
GTGAGCTCATGGGACACACAGCCACTGTGATTTTATGTTTGTGCCAAGGCATAGGCGCATGTTAATATGTTGAATATGAGCCTGGTTTCCATGTGCTTTGTCCGTCTCTATACGCGATATATTATAAAGTTATCTTTTTGGGTTATGTAGGATAAAGTAAGGTCTTAATGCAAACCATAAACCATCATGTGAAGTGACTGATGTGGATCCATCTTGCTTTAGTTAAGTTTTCAGTGGGTGTGTTGTGATGACAAGGTTCAGATGAGCTAGGATGTGACTAATGCTAATGTGTGTGTGAGGTCCACAGGCTTATAGATGCTAAAAAGAATCTGCATTATGATAAACACGCTACAGCTCCAACTCAGCGCCTGGCTCCCATCCCTAATAGCGTCTCATGACTTTCACTGACATTTATTTTCCAGTTAATGCCCCATCAGTGTGTCATAAGCCATTCCTATTGGGTTTGCTGAAGGAGCAAAAAACACATCGAAGGCCGTGTGTCTAATGGAAATGTGTCTCGGAATGATGCATTCATTGGCATTCCTCGCTCGTGGCAGTGCACATCGCTACGTTCTTTCTCCTTGGCAAAGTATCACAATGAAACATTGTATTGTGGTAAAACAATGACATCTTTACGAGGCCTCACTGAATGAACAAAAGCATCTGGCTCGAGATGGCAATAACAACCACAAAACGGCAGAGTAAAAAACAAGTGCAGAGCAATGTCAGGCGCCTCAGAGAGGCAGAGTTTTTTAGGGGGCATTCTGGTGGTTTGAGTGTTCTCCGAAGGTTTCTTTTTCTCTTTCTCATCTTTTGAGGTTTTTTTGTTACATTCCTCTCAACTTCCTGTTTTTTGAGATGGGAGACAGTTCCCACACTGTTTGAACTCTAAGACCTCTTCGTCCTCTTTCCTTGCTGTCTTTTTCAAAACTGTCTCTGATAACTGGTGGTCCGCAACCAATTTCTCAGACCTGTCCATTTGCTTCTCTCTTCCTCTGCAAAGCAGGACATAGTGTGCAGACAATATATGCATCAAAATACTGCACGCACACTTGGCTTAATGCAGGAATCTCATTTACAAAGCGAGCAAAAGACAACGATTTCACTAATAATGAAGGACAGAAGGCAGAAAAAGAGACAGAGAGCACACTGAGACAATGATGCTGCCAAGTCGTCTGCAGTCAGATAAACGACAGTTGAGCCAGTTGGGCCCTGAGGTTAGGATAAGGCCTTGTTGCTAAAACAAATAAACACAGAAACAAAGCCCAATATCGGTTTAATCTGAAGCCATTATGCAAACCAGATGGCTTCATTTTACAAACTGAATCTGCAATAACAAAACAGTTCATTGGGGACATAATAATTAGTACGATATCTTGTCGGAGATCATGCAAGGTTGCTGCTGCTATTGTTCACTTAGAGGTAATCACAGCAGTTCAGTAGATGCATTTATCCTACAGTCTCTTCTCCTTTGTCTTAAGCTATGTGCACTACATGACCTCCCTTTAGGATGATAATGTTAAATTTTACTGCCTAATTTCCTTCCTTTAGTCATGATTTCCCTAAAGCACATTTTCTTGGTAAATTGGCTTCATACAGCATGGAAATGCGCCCCACGGTGAAAACCCTGTGGTGCAGTCAAACAGAAGGCAAGTCATCACCATATGGTGGATGGATTGCCTTTGGCGTCTTCCACTTAAACGGCTAAACTCCCCTTTTCAAGTTCCAGGGGCCAGTTTTTGGGGGTATTTAATCCAAAGGTTTAAAGTCATCCTAAGATTGAAACTGCAGCCAGTGGTAATAATAAAGTGGTTTTCCATGTTCCTACACGGGACTATGAGCTCTCGTTTTTGGCAGCTTTCAGAGTCACGTCAACATTGGTCATGACTAAGGGGGGACTCCAAACCTTCTATACAAACAGAAAATTTATCATTACAGTGATAATACATGGAAATTTCTGGCACTGCAAAACTTAAGCGACTCCTCAGGAACACAGAAGCAACCCGTGTGTCAGTGTGTGATGCATGAGGCAAACACTGTGACTTTGTGACTTGTCACATGTGTCACACAGCAGATTGTGGTTGTCCATTTTAGCAACAATACATATTCAGAACTCTTGCTCTGAGAATACACTCAGTTTGCAGTCCTGCAATAATGTTTTTGCATGCATTCTATGCCATTATACACAGGGGTGTTTCTGTCGATTGGCCTGCCCTCGTTGCTATAAATGACACAGACAAAAAAAAAAAAAAAGACACACCTGTTGGTACAATGTAACATAACTCAAAACTACATACTGCAGCCTCCAGAAAGAATAGCTGAGTCATTAAGTTCAATTCACATAATGAAATTAAACAATGTTGCCTTGATAAATCTTTTAAATGTTCCTGTATCTGCTTTCAATCACAATGGTGTGTGTCATAAACATTAAATACATGTATATACGACACTAATTAAAGGTCGGCATCATACTAGTATTATCCCTAATAAACTGTACAAAGATACAACGGTGAACACAACTTCAGTATATTTTCATATTAAACTCTGTAAAAGTTGCTGTTAACAAGTGGATGAGTATCTTAAACAAGACCATAGGCCAAGAATTTAACTTTCCACAATATGGTTCTTGTCTAAACAACAAGCCTGCCTAATGCATCCTGCGCTCTCAATAATGGATTTCTTGTTTCCAAAAGGCCAACGTTGCAACCATAAATACTGAATAAATACTGTGTCAGTTCTCATGCCATTACTTCGTTCCGACAAGTTTTTGGCACTTTACTGTACCTAACAAGCACACCAGCCAGCAGAGTGTAAATTGTACAACATCCAGTGTTTGCTGGAGAAAGCAGCTTAAGCCGTTCTCCCCACTGATTACTTGAGCTTGAAGTCCCCTCCGTGTGCATGGTCCTCATGCCCTTATAGGACCTTGTTCTGTCATGAGCGGCTGTGAAAGAGTGAAACATTTCACAGATCCCCCACTCACAGATCTGTTAGCATGTGAGAGTGAAGTCATTGTTTTCCGAGACACTTGCCAGAGTGTGGGACAAAAAAATTACAAGTAGGCTTTATATGCTTATTAAGTGTCACCTCATCTTTGTCAGTAAATTGATTTTGAGAGGCTGAGGACAAAATGATTTTGAAGCCTTATTGATAATGGTACACTGCATTCCCTCCTGGTCTGTATAAATTGTAGTCTTACCTTTCTCATGCGTACTTTGACCACATCGTCCTCTCTCTGATCTCCAGTTTCATTCGTTCCATCTAAAACTGGAGTGGCAAGTTGTGTGTTACTGTAAATAACCGTGGTTGTGTCCTCATTTGTCTCCCCCATACTGGAGGCTGCAGCTGTGAGTCTGTGGTGTTCCCTCTGACCATCTGCCACCTCAGAGGCAGGTGACTCATCCAAGTAACAGCCAGAGGGCTCTTGGTTACCATGGAGTCCCTCTGGTGAGAGCTCATCGTACACCTCTGCAGAGCATGGTGGCAGCTTCTCCATGTGCTGCTCAGTAGCTGCATGCTCATCACCCAAATGGGAGTGCTGAACATCCAGATTTTGGGAGAAACTGGAGTTCTTCTCAGGATCCAGTACAGTGTTGTCATCTGGCTCAACGTGGTTAACTTCTGGGATAGTATCCAGTTTTTTAGAGCTATTTTCCAACTGTTGTGCTACGGTTTGATCCTCACAACAAGCCAACTCTCTGGACTCTTTGAAGCTGTCATCTGTGTTTTCTGTTGGTTGACTTATGGAGGTTGTCATTTCCACGGGCTGATCTGCACACTGAGTTATGTTTGTCTGTTTGTGATTTCCGTCTGAAAATCCTGCGTCCGGTTTTTCAGATGACAAACTGCAGTTTACTGTCGAAGAGCAGCACTGACCTTCGAAACAAATAGCTGTCAATGGTGCTGGCTCATAGCTGACTTCTGCTGCCGTCTCGCAGCATTCTGCTTGTGCACTTTGCTCTCCCTGAGGCCTGTTCACTGCTGTCATTTCAACATTGTGCTGTTCCAAAAATGTCTGGTAGGATATTTCACAACCGTCCGCCTGATCCAATACCCCCGTGCAGTCATGATGTTCCTGCTCTCCCCCACGAATGTCTCTTGAGTGATGTTTAAGTCCTGTATTTTCATTTAGAGTTTCTGGGCCATTTAGTCCATCCGGCTTGTCAGCAGAATCGGCGCTCCAGCTTTCAGTTAGTCCTTTGTCACAAACCGCTTCTACCACTAAAGTCACAATTGGCTCCACAGCCATGTTAGCCTGTAATACCTCATTGCTATTCTCCATAGTAACTGAGCAGTGCAGCACACCAACAGGTAAGGCTACGCTTGCATTAGCAAGGCCAGATGTGGAAATCTTCTCTTCCTCTGCATGTGGGAGGTGAATTTGAGGTTCCAGTTCAGCAGAAGAGGACTGGTTTAGTGTGGCCTCAGAGATTTCAGGAGATCTGCTGTAACCCTCTGTATGGCTCTCCTTTGTTTCCTGTTGATTTGGAAGTTTGCCAGAATACTCACAGGCAGATTCAGACAGTGGAGGCCCATTGTTTGAAGAGATAGGGATGCATTGTTGCTCTTCACCAGAGATATGTGGACTTTTAAAGACATTATCGTCACTGCAGATGTCGTGACTCTGGCTACTCTCTGTACCAACTTCACCGTCACCGTTGACAATTTTGTCACGGTGGCTGCTGCTATCAGCTACACAAGAAATATCAGCGACCCCACTGTTTAAGTTACAGTGAAATTCTCTAGAATTCCCAATGTCTGCGGTTTGGAGATAATCTAATTCAGAGGCCCTTTGAGGAATGTCAGCATCAACCAACTCATAAGGGCCATGAACTGATTCCTCCTGCAAATCCAGTGGAACATCGCTTTCCATTAGTTTCAACTGCTCTGAGTCAGTATCGTCGATTACCACAGAGGCTTTCACCTCAAATGTCCGAGCCAGGTCTTCTGTGGGAAGCTGGTGGCAGCCCTCTGGCATGGAGGCACACCTTGTTCGTCGACCTTGTTTGGAAGCCTCTGCCCCCATCCAAGGCCCCTCGCTGTCCACCCCATGACAGCAGACCAGGTCCAGATCATCATAGCTGTACTGTAATCCTGAGGCATGCGTCACATGCTCCTCCCAACTTCTTTTCCGTATGGCTACTGGCATGGTGGACAGCCAGCGCTACCCCACACAGCTGCTTTTGACGCCAGGAGAAAAACGACAACCAGATCTGCTGCAATCGAGGAGAGAAATGCAGATAAGAAACAGCCAGTGTTGCCAAGTTATAAGTTTACAGCAACTGAATGTGCAATGACAATATGGTAAATAACGTTTCACTTCTATGTAAACAGCTGGGGAAAAGTGAGTGGAGGTTCAACAGGGGTGCAATTATATTGCACTCGCAATTTCTTGTAAAGCATAAACACTGGATGTGTACTAGATGACAGGAGTCCCAGTTATGCTAATCTAACAAGATAAACATTTTTTTTTGCATGTGCAGAGCTGTGCCAAATTTCACATTACAGGAAGCAAACTACAATAAATGATACCTGATCTGGAACATGTGTTTCTGCCTGAAGTGTAAAGGTGCCTGCAGGAACAGAGCCGACAAAGTTTGCTTCTAAAACAACCAGATAACAACAAGATAAATGAGATATCCTTTGTTTTCTCTTTGACATCTTTACACAATAAAATGCAACCGAACCAGTTCCACACACTGCAACACTCAAATGCATACGATACACACTAACTTCAACTGGCGAAGTGCTCTAACAAACTCAGGGTGTCAGTTAACTGTCACCCTGTATTTACAAACACACTACACATTATGTGGGTCTTATAACAAGAATCAAACCAAGCTCTATACTGAGCTCTTTTTTTCCCTGTTGTTCGAGATCACAATGTACTGAAGTAAAGGAACACAAGAATTTATAGTTAACGCACTAAATTCAAGCCCTTCATCAGCTATACTAAAATAAAATAAAAATTCAGGATAGATGATTCCGATTAAAGAGAAATAGCAGATATTAAATCCTGGACATGCCTTCCGTATTGACTGAAAGGTAGAGACGTACTATTTTAATACAATGTCTTCATAATTTTCTCTATTAAGTGTCTCTTTAAAAATGAAATGGTCACTTAGTTTTTTTTTTATCTTATACAATCTAAAAGTTTCCTTGCAGTTAAAGAAATTGAAGAAATTGGAGAGAGGTTTTAATTTTTCTCTCCACTTTGTCACCTTTTTGTTTCCTCAGGAGGAGGGTTGGATGGTACCAACTGCCATCTACACCCTCTGGCATGAACCTGCACCAGGTTATTGATAGTGAAGAGGTGGAGGTTGCAAAAATGTCCCAAAGCCGTTACTTGTCCTCGAACCACCAGCAAAACTGACACCTCAACACATTTCGAAGCTTACTTCTTGTAAATTCCCCTGTGATGAAACAGTGTCTTTTCAATATAATCCAGTAACTGAATGTTCAGTAATTAAACATTAATGCCGATCCAACAAATAAGTTATAGATCCAGTACTTGTTTTGAGTACAGAGATGTTTTGCAAGTTGCCTTGTCATTCATCCACCGAGAGCAATACGTCCACGCTTGGGAAAAATGAATCCATCTCTTTCCTTGTAACTTGACATACGTTTTATTTTGTAAGCAGTCCTTAATCCTGGTTTCTGCAAACCATTTTCCAAACTTGAGTCAGTAGTTCCGCTGTAAAACTGTCAGAGAGGCACAGAAGTCTCTGAAGGCAGGCAGAAAGCCGGGGAGCAGAGAAAAGTCCAAAGACCACTTCCATCTTGATCACATTAGAGTTTTTGCTGACGCTGAATGCCGAAGAGCCGGGGTGGTGTAAGAGGGGCTGGGTTTTCTTTCCCCCACTCCACCCCTGCTCTCCTCCGTTCTATCCCTTTTCTCATCAGGTCCCCTCCCCGCTGGTTTTGACAGGGAGTCTGAGTCACATCCTAGGAGTCCCATCCCCCGTCTCACAGCTCACCCAGCAAACTATACGCATTTATTCACTCCACCCTCCTCTCATGTACTTTCTCTCCTTACAGTTTAGAAACTTCCTCTTTGCTTCTTCTCTCAAATCCTGTCTCTCTCCTCTTCTCAGTGGACTTTTTTCTTGGTTGTGCCTTTGCTTGCTGTTTCACTATGCTCAGTGGGGCTCCTGCCAGTTGGTTTTGATTAGCAACAGACAGGCTGCCTCGAAAGACTGCTGGCTGTGGGCCAAGAGAGACTGCTCTGAAGTTTTGGCAGTTATTTCATGGGCATGCTTTCTTTAAAATTTGTCATCTCGTAATTCCACAAGCATTCTAATACAAAATCACACTGGCACCAATGAAAAAAACAAGGCACGATATCACTTTGTGAACGCATTTTTTAAATATTACAGAAGAATATCTGGAAAAACACAAATCACCTTTAAAAAGGTTGCATGGTGATCAGGACAATGTTAAAAGTGTTGTCAAGATGTTATCTTTATTTTATTAAAGACCTAATAGAAGAGAAAACATTAAAGCACCCAAATGCCAGTAATTCATTTCCTAATATAGTCATTAGTCAGAGGCACTCAGCAGAAAGAAAAGGCAAAGCCTGGGGTACTTAATGTCACTCAGACAATAGAAAACAAATGTTAATCAGCTAATTTAGTCATAAAATAAATAATTAGCCATAAAATAAAATATTTCACAGACTTTCAGCGAAAACTTAACCCTTCTGATTTACATTAGCAAAAAAATGCACCATAAAACTTCATGATAATCTAATAATGCAGCCTCCATTCAAGTTCTTCATAAAGTCTCTTACAGACTAAAGATGTGAACAAGTTTATCAAGACTTTTTTTTCTCAGTAGGATCAGTTTTGCAAAAGTGCAACGTGCCAAAGCAACAGGGACAATGCAAGCACAAGAGAGAACTGGAGTGAAGCCCCCTCCAACTATCCCTGCAACCCTGGCCTCTAACCTCTGGGTCATCCAGATGTGAGGTGAGGCTCTGGATGAGTCTTTTCTTAGAGGCCTCGCTGGGAAACTGCACACTGCCGTCAAAGCTGGCTCTCCAGAGACACAGATGTTCGTACTCAAGGGGCAGGATCCAAGTTCAACAAACTCCTCTGCAGCATGTCACATGATGCGCTCTGCGGTTACGCCGAGCGCAGTGTAACGAAATGCAGATCTTTCGGGTCACAGTAGCTTCAGTGTGGATAAGGCTGGTGATTGAAGTGCAGAGGCCTACACAGAGCATGACTCAGGCTATCCACTCATTACCTCCTGTGGACATCCAACACAGGCCTGTAATTTAAAGGCTAAGCCTCCCTTGCCAGTCCCACCATCCTGCACGGCCACAGGGCAACTGGTCTACGTCACAATCTGATCCGTCAGTGACACTGTGCAAACACATGTTCAATCAACAGCATGTGGGAGACTAGATGCCTGTAAGCAATGTTTATGAATGTGTTTGTGTGAGAGCTGCAAGGGTACTGAAGCGTACAGCCAAGCAAGCAGCTCTGAGACACAGCTGTGCTTTGAGCTCAATATGGAACATGCTAATATGCTCACAGTAAAAATGATAACATGCTGATGTTTATGGTATGCAGCATTATGCAATTATAGTATATATTGTATGGTGTATAATGAAATTATTTATATTCGTGCTGGTATTTAGTCATAAACGACAGTGCAGGTTAAAAAAAGTCTAATGGCCCCTTAAGGAAAGGTAAAGGGATTACCCAAGTTGTTACAATATATTCTTTCTTAGGGGAATGTAATTGTTTAAACCAAATTTCCATCAAATAAGTTTTACTCGCTGATGGCTCTAAATGAAAAGTCAGCAAATTACAAAAATCCCCAGTCCATAGATTCAAATGGTAGTCCATAAATGGTAATAGTTGCAAAGATATTTCAGTCTAAACCAAAGTGACTCATCGTCTAGAGTCATGCCACTAGGATGGCTAAAACAATTCTCACCTCAGAATAATTGTTCACTTATTGTACAAAGCCTCATGCTTTTGGCTGCTACTTTATAACTGATTATAAGAAAAAATCCCTGTTTTGTTGGGATAATTTGTGTGGAAGTGTATGTAGTCTATTTTAGAAGCTGTGTAAATACTTACGCATTGTATATGAGTGTTTAGATATTTATTTGTGTGGTATCTGTCTTTCATAAGTCATCATTACAGGCCAGACTCTGTCTGACTCCAACATCACAGAGGACGAGCATAAACATTCTCACAGGCATGCAACATTATTGGTCACATGTCTGCGGTGGTCACATACATGGTTAAGAAAGACCTATTCATGATTCACCCTATAATCCCCCACTGTTCAACCCCTCGACTTCTTAAGTGGAGCAGAGAGAGCCCAAAGGAAGCAGCCTCACATTCCTCACTGATATAGTTTATTATTGGAAAAAATAAGCCAGTCTAAATCATGGCCATTGAAGAACACACACTGTTTGCCCATGTAGGAAAAGTGACGCGCATGGAGAAAAAAACCCTGTCCCTCCTATAAATGAGTCATTTTGAGCCTTTGCACACACAAAGACTGCTTTGAGATTTTTCTTGCACCCTTTTTAAGTCTTCCTTAAATAACCATTTTCTGCTGTACATACATAGTTTTGTGAAGTTGTAAAAACGGATCATGGGTTCATTTACACTAGAAAGAAAACTAAACAAAATGCCAGCCAAACGTCTGCAGATCTAAAAATAACATCAGCAAACCGCACCAGCATCTTGACAATCCTTTGCTGTCACTTGCTTTACTCTGCGGTTAACAACTCCTTTTCATAAGCCTACAGTTATGGCAGCTTAAGTAACAACACTGAGGTCTCGGTGGAACTTGAACCATCACAATATTGTTGAACAAAACATCCCAATTTAGATGATGCAACAAATTAAGGACTCCACTGTGTGTCTTAATTGAAAAAATGCTTCAATCATCTGTGGATTTTAATTTGTTTGCTCGGATCTGCACGTAAGAAGAAGTAATGGAAGAAACCACGGGGCCCTCGCCACTGAAAATGGGTTTTAGTGTGACTGGTACCGTGGGAACAGGAAGTAAAAGTTATTGAGGATACAGACCATAACAATCTCCAGGCTAAAATAATCTAACTAATCTTCTTGTGAGAGGATCTGTGT
>JAPXVT010000022.1:11692026-11702257 GCA_029823135.1 Acanthurus reversus
TATGCTTTATGCTAACGGGTGTTTTTCTTTTTAAGTTTGGGAATATGCTCCATTTATCTGATAATCAACTGAAATGATCTTAACAGGTTGTTCATTGTTCCTTTTCGCAGAGGAGCACTGTGTCAAAATTGACATGGGCTAAGTAAATTTGTGTTTTACCAAATTACCAAATAAATCATTTATTATAAGATCTCCCAGTCTGTTTTCTAGTACTGCGTCATCATTTTTAGGAACTACTGTTTAAAGATTCATCAACTGCCAGGTTGTCACTGACTCATCCTCTTATTTCTGAGGACCTACTCACAGTTTGTGTACCGTGGAGAGGTGGATCTGCGGCGAGACATCACCCTCAGGGATGCAGACTGAATGTCTAGGTGTGTTCTCGCTCATTCTTTGTCTCTCACATGTGTGTGTGTTTCCAAGTGTGCAAGCACATGTGCATTTGTTTCTTCTTTTGCAGGTGGTGATCTATTACACTGTCAGTTCTTTCCCATGATGCTTAAGAGCAACAGGAACATTGTGTCTGGAGAAAATGACTTCATCCTCTGGAAGACAATACTGGCTCATTCCTTTATTTCCCTCAGACTGCCTCTTTCTCCTTTGATCCCTCATTCTGGCTGTTATAGTCCACTGTATCATCTCTATCTCTATCAGTGTCTGTCTCTCTGCCTCTGTGGATCACTTCTACTCTTCCCACTTTTTGTGACTCATTTTTTTTCCTTCCTGCTGTTTCTCTCTTCTTCCCTCTTACCCTGTCTGCTTCAGAGATTCTCTGTCTTTTTGTTTCAGATGATATGGTGATACGACTCTTGAGTGAGGGATGATCGAGAAACTAGCCTCCTGCTTTTACATAATGGTAATATGACACACAGACTTTGTATTCACTGCTCTTCTCTTTTTTAGTCTAATTTTCTTTCTCTACTCTCTCTCTCCCATATACTCGTTTATACACACGCACACACACACAGTCACACACTCACTCACACACACACACACGCAGGCAAGCACACACACACCTCAACACCTGGTCTGCATGAGATGGCAGTTGGTCACAGATGTGCCCATCTGGCCTTCACTCTCAGTGAGTATGTGTGTTTATCTGTGTGTGTGTGTGTGTGTGAGTGTGTGTTTGTGCGTGTGTGAATGAGAGCCTCAAAAGAACAGTGAGTCCCAGGACAAAGTGAGATCTCCTCCTGGACAACACCTGCGGGCTGAACTAAGCTTTACAAATATGAAGGATATCAGAGATGTGACTGAGTTATCGGGGGTGTCAGCGCTTTTAGGGAGAGTGATATAAAGAGCGCTCAGGTAGAGATACAGTACAAACATGGTGCTTCACTGTACACGTGTCAACGGTAGTTTCCTAAAATGAAGGCTTGGCTGAACATCTGTAAACATCATTTAGCTCACCGACGTCATGTAGTGAGAATTCTGTCATGGAATTCAAAATCACGAGTTCATGGAGTTTAAAAATATCTCAAGGAAAAATTACAGTCATTTACAACTGTGCTGTATTTTAGGCTAAACAAGAACTGGATTGAATTGAATTTGAAAATGGAAGAGACAACACCTATTTAAAAGAACAATAAAGTCATTGATAAAGGCATTGGGATAAAGGCATTGAATGTATAGCAGAGAATTAAACCTCTAGGGTGATGAAAAGCAGGGCCAGTCCAAAATTTGAATGTTTACACTTCACATTACCCCAGTATACCTTAACACCTGGATGCCGCCCAGGCTTAATGTTGGTGTATGGAACAAGAGTAAACTTTGGACAGCTCTCCAGGGCCCCTCCAGCTACCAGACCCCAAAGCGCTGCCATCCGAGACCACACCACTGCCATATGTGGTGGTAGGTGATGAAGCATTTGCCCCCAAGACAAATGTGATGAAGCCGTATAACAGGGCACACCTCAGAGAGACTCGAGTATTCAACTACATGTCAGTTTTTCACGACTGTATTGTATTATTTCTGTTGGAAACTTTACTCTGATGACCAGAATAACTGTGTTGCTTTACATGATTTTACGTTTTCTTCAGGCTTTTGAGAGCGAGGAGATGTGTGGAAAATACCTTTGGCATCATTGCCAATCGGTGGAGGGTGTTCCACACCTTTGTCCTCCTGGAACCAGAGAAAGACAGGGATCTGGTTCTTGCTGCAGTGGCTCTACACAACTACCTCCAGAGCCAGATGAGCATCCATCTGGTCTACACCACGCCTGAGCTGATGGACAGGGAGGATGCCTGTACATTCTATGCTACGTGATAGATCAGCCTGCAACAACTATACCACAGCAGCAAAGGAAGTCAGGGAGGAGTTCAAGAACTTCTTCAATGAGGACGCCATCAGCTGGCAAACAAACTGAAAATGATATAATAAATGACGTAAATATTAAGGTTCCTCTCCAGACACGTTTACTCTGCTATAATTGATATTATGTTTCATATGGTTTTGCTTTATAAAAAATCATAAATTTTAAAAACAACCTAATAATAAAAAACAAGGGCTGGAAGTACATTTACTCTTTGTCTCTCATTGGGAAATTCTGGATCTATGAATCACAGGCCTCGTGCCTCGCACACCAGCGCTGATGAGCTAGGTTGACCAGTGAAAGAGCAGTGAGCATCAAGATGGCTAGCATTAGTGTTAGAGGAAGCATGGAGAGATTCAGCCATATATGTTTAAGCCTCAGTCAGACCCAGAGTCTGTTGTGCACCAACGTGTATCAGAATAGTAAGTGTAGTTATCATCTTTAATTTGTTTATGTTGTTTGTTAGCTTGTAACTGGCAGTGGCTGACACAGCGTTAGTGGATTACTAACGTAACCTCTCACTCTCTGTACTGACCAGTCCACTCTGCGCAGGAGGTTTCAGGTTTCTTTACCTGCGATTGGGTTTTGAATTTGCGACGTACCAAATCTAGCTTGCCTGGGGTACATTTGAATCTCAGATTTTAAGAACACAGACATCTCCCCCTTCAGAGGACTGTGAAAACACTTCTCTAGTGACAAACTCCACACACGTCAGGAGATTTTAGGGTTTATTAACATAAAATTTAAAAAAAATTGAGTGGAGGGGATTTGAAGAGTATAAATCAATTCTAATTCTTTTCTGAATTTATTCTTTTTTAAATATACTGATTTAAAAAACTTCAACCTGTGTGAGGAACAGAAACCACACAGCCCCACCACCACAACCACAGCTCCTAAGCCCTAAGGAAATAATGGACTCAAATGCAAAATATGTTCCATTGGGACTGAAGTTAACAGAGGAGAAAAACAAAAGCTAACCTCTGAACTTATTGCAGAGCAGACTATAGTAAGAGGGAATGGAAAAAAGCTACAAACACAATCTCTCTTTCAAAGGTACAGTACTATTTAAGTATGGGGGAAAAATGTATTTGATGGATAAACATGCTTATGCAACTCTTAGCATCCTGACGTTGTTGTGTTATGTCATTACTTCAAGAATAAAAGGGGCCGTTCACACATCGATGGTTTTTCATAAAACTGTAAACCTTGTTGCGGTTTGGCCTTTTCTTTCACACGTTAACAGGGATTTGGGGGCCTGAAAACACAAACTTTTGAAACCAGGTCCCAGAGTGAAATCTTTTGAAAACAGCACGGTTTCCATCACCGTTTAAACAAGAAATATGCAAATCTTATGAGAACTGTGACGACGCCGCCCCACTTCACGAATGGCTTTTGCGTTTTCAGCCTAGTAGCCATGCGTGCATAGAACGGCTACAAGAACAATGGCGGACTATCGAGTCTTGTTTGTGGTGCAGACTCTGCTAAGAAAGCGTTTTTTACGCAGGCGCACAGTGTTTTACTGTGGTATTGATCGGAAAAGTTACACCGCCAACCTACTGGCCTGGTGTGCATACGACATCGCTTTTGCGGATCTGTGTGCACGAGGATCGTTTTCACAATATTGTTGTATGAGCGCGTACCCTTTTTAAAACGCAAAGGAAAAACTTTTCCGCTTTTACCAAAACCGTTTACATGAGTAAAATGGGCCTAAGAGCAGTAGATTTGCAGAACGGTGGCAAACATAATTGGCTGTAGTAAAGTAATACTGCATATTTCAATAGTCCAAAAACAAACAAAAAATAACTGATGCAAAATTATACATTGTATGTTGACTGCCTCAGTAAGAACAGTCCAGTAATGGCTTATAACTCATCTATAAAGCATCTGTAAATTAAGTGTTAGCCATATTAATAATAATTAAGCCATTACTTACAACTTACTAGTGACTTAAGTTATTTGGTTATTACAAAGAGTCTTCTACTTCAGGTTTGGGGATCAATTACTCAAATATCACCACAACTCCAATCCAGATGATCAGATAATAAAAAATGGATAGAAGGATGGATGTCTTTATATGTTGATGTACAGATTTATTTGGACAGACTGCAGGAGTTCAGATGAAAGATGTACTGTAAGCAGAGTGTGAGGTGAGCAGGTGAAACTGGGTTTGGATCAGTATTATTCCCATCTTTGAATCTCAACTGCTTTCTGAAATACAATCAGATTTCCAGCGCCACACAGCAGAGTAAATGTTTGTTTTTAAATAAACTTCACTCCTTTGATTCCTTTGATGTTCTAATTTAGAACATCAGAGTTCTAATTTATTCGATCAGGCTGTCTGGTGACATCAGATGGAACAAGTACATATCCAACCTGCAGAACCAACAGCTAGTAATCACACAGTGATTGGGCTTAGTGAGAACACTGTTTTTCTTGAGAAAAAGTAGTGAAACTCTAGTCAAACTTCGGTGAAACTAATGGCTTCTGAAAACATCTATCAATTCTGGAGGAGGCGGTTTGGGGATGATACTGTAAGTACAAAAAACTGTTTGGTGTTCATATCTGAATCTTTTTCAGAGATGCTTACACAGCGTCTGAATGCTCATCTGGTTAAGTGTGCCATTGTTGGGCTAAAATAAAACAACAGTATTTTACGTTTGCTCTGACTTGATTTTCACAACGGTTTTGGGCTCGAAGTCCAGTATAGCATGCAACTTTTTTCTAAGAACTAATCAAACAATTAACATAGCCAAATCAATTCAAAATACTGTATTGTGTTGAAAACTCAATTGACTCTACTGTTGAAGTGACTTTTTATTTTTATTTTTATCACAGAGTGCTGAGAGCCACCCGAGAAAAGAGAGCGCTGTTGACCCCATCTGTATGTACGAACGCATTGACAGACAGATGGCTGAGAGGGAGGCTAAGATCCTCGCTCAAACAGAGAGCATGTTCGCTTTTCAAACAGCACGTATCAATGCTGTGAGGGAGAGACTAGGACTCCCCATCCACCAGGACCCCCCCTTTTCACCTCAGCCCCCAGCTGGTCCCAGACACAGTAAAAACGATACATTCAGGACTCAGAGACACCAGTGGTGTCTTACAAGACAAGCTGAGGAGGTGTATTATGGAAGTAACGGGAGCTCCAGCTCGTCAGGTTCTATCAGCCCAGTGGATAGTCATACTCCCACTGAGCTGAGGGCCATCCCATTTTTAAGAAGTCCTGATGTGGCGTCACCTCCTCTGACACTTCCTTTTCCTCTCCCTCCTCTTCCTCCGGTAGCTAAACTACCCAGAAGAAGAGTGTGCAAACTCCCTGTGTTGAGGATGTCCCCCGGTGGAGCAGGTAAATTACTCTTTAGACAAACTGTTGAGTCATAATGGCAAAGCTATGCACTTCAAGCAAATCATAATCAGGAACACCAGAGGTTTCCATTATACCTTGGTATTGCTTAAACATCTTTGGTTTAATCACTGTTGGAGTCACAAAGCTTGTTTTCATAAATCCTCAGCAGGTCAAAGTACAGATATGTTACCAGGTGATTATGTGAACACAGTCAACAGGTAGAAATGTGACTGACAAATATATGGATCTCTATCTGAACAGAAAAAGTAATTGGTGGATATAAGCTCCAGACGGCTAAAGGTCAGGTGGAGAATATTCAGAAAGGACTGGAGAACATTCAACACAACTCCGTCGTCCATTTACCTCGACCCCCGGCAGCACCTAGAGGGATCCCTGCAGTGACACCTGTCACTCCAGCTCCTCCCTCAAAACCTGCCCCGGCCGGAAAAAGAGGAACTCGTCCTGGGATGTCCCTGCAGCCTGCAAAGACTGTCAAAAGAGGCACGAATACAGGCAATAGATGCAACCTCCAGACAGATGACAACAAGAGCAAAAACAACCTCGAGGAGCTGCAGCCGCTGTCTAACCCTGTGGAGGATCTGTCCCACTGCTTCGAGCTGCTCAGTTCAAAAGACTGGTAAGACTCTGACACCAGGCGATAGAAAGAAAGGTTTTCTGCCAGCAGATACCTGCAGCACAAACAACTTTTGCTTAAACTGTGTTAAAGCTATGTAGTGAAGTCTAATATTAGCTCAAATAAGATTTCTTTATCAGTTCAGTCACTGAAGTTAGGGATAGATGTTCTTCTAGGTTGCCTACTAAGTTGTCTCAGTCCATCAGTACAAAGTGCCAACAGCTACTTCACACAGCTCATTGTGGAGCAAGTAACTTCTATCAGTTGGTGCAACCATGAAACATTTAAGTAAAGCGAAAATTGGCACTTTACGGTAGTTGTTTTTTATGTTAAATCATGACAACATTTGCAGCAGCAGTTTAACCTGAAGGTGTATCAGGTTGGTAATGTTGCTGAATAAAAGTGCAGTTCAATAACTGTGTCACCTCATTACAGGATAAAGAAGACAGAGGGACTGCGATGTATCCAAGCTCTGGCGCAGCACCATTCAGACACACTGATGGTCAAACTTCATGATGTTTGTCTGGCTGTGATAGAAGAGGTACTGAAGACATTTCCCTCTTTGATTCTCTGTATTTCATGCTGTTCTCATTTGTCTCCATGTGTCTATGAGTGTGCACGCTCCAGTGCATCTCTGACAGAAGGGTGACCACTGACTAGTGATGTTCCTTTTTACTCTCTAGGTTAAAAATCTACGCTCCTCAGTGGCCTGTGTAGCGATCGACACCATGGCTTTTCTGTATGTCTACTTGCAGAGGGACATGGACGCTCAGGCAGAGAGGACAGGCTGTGCTCTGCTTCAGAAGTTGGCACAGTCGAATGCGAGTGTCTTCATTCAGCAGCGTGCCAACTTGGCACTGGAGGCCCTGGTGCAGAACTGCAGCCCGCGTCGAGTCCTGCCCGCTCTGGTCAATGGAGGGCTGAGGTAAGTCCACAGCAGAGGTTCATAATCTATGAATAAGTGTAGTGGTAGCAGCATTCAAAAGAAATGAAACAAAGTGAATTGATTTGTTTGTTTTTGTCCTTCCTCAGCCACCTGAGCGCTGAAGTGAGGACCGGCACAGCTGAGCAGCTCCACCTGCTGGCCGACATACTGGGAGCGGATGCTATCTTCAGCGCAAGCAAGAGCTTTACCAAGAGCTTCCTTACTGCTGTCGCTAAGATGTCTCTGGACGCTGCAGCCAAAGTCAGGTCAGTTATCAAGCTGTGCATTTAGCTCAGAAGATTCAGAACTGTATGATCTTATGTCTTCTAATTTGTGTCGCCTGTGAGAAATTCTCTTTGTTCAATCTTGTGCTATGTACACTGGAGTGCTAAATAGGAAGTATCTCTCTACAGGCCCCATGGACATGCCATCCTTCAAGAACTGTCCCTTCACAAGGACTTTTCGAAGTTGTGGAAGAACGTCATTGCAGAAAAAGATGTGCGCCTGCTGGCGAGGATCCTGAGGGCCGCGAACAAGGCATATTAGAAGGGAAAACAAAGTGTAGAGAGGGCAGAACGGTGGTGCGGTGGTCAGCGCTGTCACCTCACACAGACAGAATCAGCCTTTAAAGCAGCCTCGGAAGCTACTTTAACGAACTCCTGTCTGTGAGGTGTTTGCATCTTCTCACCGTGTCTGCGTGGGTTTCCTCTGGGTGCTCCAGTTTCCTCCCACATTCCAAAGACATGCAATAATAATAATGATGATGAGACAATAAAGATTCATATGCTGTTTAAGATCTCAGGCTCTCGACGAGCATCTTTGTAAAAGTCGAAAAACATACATTTACCATTATGCAAATCAATCACTTCCTTTGACCCTTCTTCCCTGTCTGGTAAATACCACTTTCTTCCAAACTTCACACCTCGTTTGTAAATCAGACTTTCTGTAATAAATGTGTCGTTTTCAAACCCAAGCTAGGGTAATCCTGGTGATAGCACTAAGACATTATAAAGGTTAGTTTAATTTAAGTAGTACTAACCATGACTGGTAAACTGAACTTCATCTGAGGAAACTGATAGAATGCCTCTTTAAACAAGTTCACCATGTTGCATTCATTGCAGAAACACTTATTTGTAATGTAAGTACAAACAATACATTTTGGACGTCTCCAGAACCCACTTTTCAACTCGGCATTCACCCAAAACAGCTAGTGGCAGTTACTCCTATAAATTATAACCCTAAAAGCAAGTTCTCCTGTCACTCTAACAACCGTGTTCCCGCAAAACTGAATGTGAGTCGTGGGGAAGAAGAGAGGATTTAAGTGCCGCTTGTTGGTTTGTGTTTAGGTTAGAGTTTGGATATGTCTCAGGTCAAATCTCGTTTGTGAAAGAGCACGTTACTGTAGAATATAATGCGGCTGTTACCTAAAGACAACTTGTGCATGCATGTTACGCAAAGACTGGCTGCGGGGTAGTTCTGTAACAGCCCGTGTTGAACAGTAGTAAAAGAAAACAGTCAGACTGTCACATGCATTCACCGTGAACCACCAGCTGTCAAACAGAATACTTCATGTAGAACAAGCTAGCTAGCTAGCTAGCTTACCCGTGTGTCACAGCGCGGTGTCCGTCTTTCAATTGCCGGTTTAGTTTTGACCTATTCGCCGCTTATAAATGTGAGAGCAAAGACTTCTGGGTAACGTAGTACTACAGGAGATGAAGCCTGCTGAATTTCGATTTGCTACCGGACTCGCACAACACTTTGATATACAAAGACATTACCTGCATGTCGCTCGTCACTAAGGCCGAGTCTATGCGTTTATATAGCAAGGACGTGAGCCTTGATTGGCGCAGTGTACGACAGATTTGAACTACACCGCTGGCGCACGCGACAGCGTTTTTCACGCGAATCACTGCCTGCGTCTCGCGGGAAGGAGGGGTTGGACGTCTGGTCCCGTCAACGAACGCTACGCCAACCGTGCTTCGTTCACAAACAAATGGGAAATTCGGACGCTTCCCAATATCCTATGTATTTAACTTGCTGCATTTACGACACCTGCGAACTGTAGGATTTCATTCCAGCGTGCATTTTCGAAGTCTGCGTTGCCGTTTTAAAATGTATCAAGTAGTTATCAGGGTAACGTGAAATAGCTTAAAATCATGCATGTTCTCTTTAACTTACCCAAATGTTGTCATGCTCAAAACTAAATGGGAAATCTGGAGTTATACCAGGCATAACCTAATCAAATACATTTGTATTTTGCAATACACAAACATCATTTTTCAGTTTAGATAAACAAAGACTGTCACCATCCAGATGTGGGTAGAAGTAAGTAACGGCGTCTTGCCAAAAGACAGTTAAAGGCTAATATGTCTGACTGTGAAGAATTAATTGGGAAGTATCAACAGAGACCCCAAATATTACAATAGAGGGGTAAATCTTTATATCAATCCCTGAACCTTAAGTATGAACCATAAATTAGTCACTCCACAATTGACGTAGTCTGGGAGAAAAGAAAATGACTTTGTGAAGTGTGTGAAGTGTCACAACTGTCACATTGGTAATAATATGATAGATTTCAGATGGTTCGATTTTGAAAAACAGTGATAGAGACAAGGTGTTCCACCTCTGGAAGTCAGCCCTGACCTGGGTGACCAAGGGAGAAAATATCAGGGAAGTATCTTAAATGTGGGCTCATTGGATTCAGAGGATTCGGTTTGATAGACAACATTGGTTATAGAGACATTGGGGATGCATTTGAATCTATCAATTTGTGCATTGCAAGATACAACACAGGAAACAATGAGATATCCAGAGCTGAATTATTCTTTTTTCATCTCTTGTATTCAAGAAACTTAACAAACACAAACACTAGAAACCCACATCCCCTATTAGGTTGCAAGATACATCTCTAAGGATGCGCCAGGATGTATCATCAGTAATGTTCCTGGGGTCGTTGGGGGTTTCGGGTCTTTCAACATCAGACCCCCTCACCCAGGTGACCCATCCGGGGTTGAT
>JAPXVT010000022.1:11837949-11852356 GCA_029823135.1 Acanthurus reversus
GACCTTAAGAAATTGTTTGTCTTTTTAACTTTATACAGTTAATTGAAAAATAATGGATTTTCAACCAATAATTAAAAAAAACGCCTGTATTAGCTGTAAAATTAACCTGACTCTACAAACTGCATAAGATATCTTTACTCGTTCTAACTTCCACTTCCAAAAGCTTCATACTTCATGCAAGTTTTTCATAGATACCCAGACACACAAGGTTTTCAAAGAGACTTCTCCAACCACACACTTACAAATACACACATACCTGTATCCCAACTGTCGACACACAACCTCAGCGTCACGATCCGTCCATCCGTCATCACACACGGTCCCCCACTGTCCAGACAGAAAGAGCTCAACACGGCCTTCCCTAGGACTCTCTCCTCCAACAAGCCTTACTGGTACACCTGAAGAGCACACACACACAAAAACCAATAGACACAAACACAATTTAGACCAAATGAACAACCGAAGAGTTGACCAAAACCCTTTGAGTCTTGAAATACTCAAAGACTCAACACACACATTCCAAACCTGATCTTGGGGGCTAACGTGTCTACTGAGCGGGGCATGTGTGTTCATGTCCCCTGCAAAGGCGGCAGACTGAACACCTGTCTGTTTTCACGCATGCAGCCACTCATGTGTGTCAAATGAGATATTGTTGAGACTCATGCCACGATGAGAAAATCATTTATTTTCATTGGCTTTCATACAGTCCTTCTTTTGTCCGTTCTCTCTCAAATCATTTTCATTCACATTGTTAATCAAATCAGTCTGGGCTTCAGGTTCAGACAATCAATCATCGTTTGTCTGCACACAGATACCCAGACATGTGTGCAAAAACACACACACACACACGTGCACACACAATAACTTCATTTAAGTGAGCTCTAATGTCTTTTCCATGTGCAGACAGTTTCAGGATCAGTTTATTCTCCTGTCAAGTTTCAGGTATTTGTTTAAATCCTTCATTTAAAGTTTGTTGTTGTGTTTTGTTGTTAAAATATAGTTTACAGTAGTTCAATCAATTTGTAAAATGCGACTTTGCTGTGATTGTACTCAGCTGAGTGACATGCCACATTTAAACATTGTGTGTTAAAGCTGGAGTTGTTTGAAGGGGAGATTAAAGACAAGGGGTAATGTTGTGGGAATGTTTACTTCTGATTGGTCCTGGCTGTTGAGGAAATGCTCATCTGTGTCCTCTCGCTCAGAAATGCAAACACTGTTATTTCCCTTTCTCAACACACACAGACTGCTCGCTGGCTGCTTTTACACAACCCTAATGTGATGGTCTCCCACAACAGAGAGTGAAAGGATGGAAGACGTAGAGAAAGAAAGAGAGAGGGGGAGAGGGAGAGACAGAGAGAGAGTTCAAAGCACAGCCTGGCTTATCTGCTTTTCCTCCTTTTCCAAAAACAACATAAACCAATCTGCCTGTGGCATGTTGAGGGAGAGGGAGGGATTTACATAGACACACAAACTCTCAAATAAACAAACACATACGCACACACACACACACTCACGCACACTCTCTCTCACACACACACACACACACGCTATGCAGTAATGACATAATTCTTTAGTGGGTGTTTGTGGTGTGTGGGGTGAGATTGTCCCTCACTCTCTTGCCAAACAGCATAAGCTACCTAAACCCAACTCATCATCGCTTACAACACATAAACCACGAAGCATCCTTACTGTGACATTCACCAGACTTATCACACTCCCATCTGTTACATTGGGACAAATGGCCAAGAACTGAAGTTTAATACAGTGTTTAGTGAAATCTGAGCCACTTCTGGTTCCATCCAGCTCTGCCCTTACACATCTTTATTGGTGTCTGGAGGCTATAGAAATGGCTTGATTAATGGTGCAACCATTCGGCTCTTCCTCTCTCTTTCAGCAAGTAGTAACACAACTGAATCCTTCTGTCTCTTCTTATTAAGAAATAAGAAGTGCAGTTTTGCAGGACTCTTTTTTTTATCATGAGATGATGTGGCAACATGTCAGCTCACTGTTTGAGTTTAAAGTTAGGAATAATGAGGAATAATAGCATGAGGGGGGTTTATTTTACAAGTAGGTTAAAGTTGGCAGTAGGTCCATTTAATCATGATGACTTTACAAGAGACCCGCTTATTAAGGCTGGACAAGCTAGCTGACAGCTGTGCCTGTGAGAGTTAGCATGACTGACATCATCCTCTGTCCGTCTCCTGGAGAATGTTGGCTTCCTCTTCTAGGTAAGAGGAGATCCAATTGAGTGCAGATTGAGTTTGGCAGAGATCTTAGATACAGGTTACAGGCAGGCTTACTTTCCATTACCTGGGTTTATAAAATGAAGGGAAATTAAATGGAGACCTTAATCATTTAATTTCCTGATCTTCACCATGTGCTTTTAGGCTTCTACAGCCCTTTTTAAGCTATTATTGCTTATAATAATATCAAAGTCTTTTTTGAATTACTTCCTATCCTTACTCTTAGAGCTTTATAAAATGCAAAAATTTAGACAGCGCATAGACCTAAAGGCGTATAAGACATCAACTACTAGCAGCAATTACAGTACAGAATCAGTTCTGATTTAAGTTCTAGCATAATTTATTGCTTAAAGGGATTTTAGACATGATTTTTAAATCCAGCTCATCTGATCTTATCCAGATAGTCATTACAATATGGATGCGACCAGATGGCGAATTCTATAGTTTCAGTTCCCACCTGGGAATCACCAAAAACGACAGACAAGGGGATCACAGACAACATTCAGGTAATAGGGCAGTAAAAAGCCATTGCTCTGCGCAAAAATGCTGAAATAGAGGTTTTATGTAGTCTCCTGCTGGACCCTAAAAGAAATTAGGCTGCATCGTATAAATAGAAAATTTTTGCAGATAAAATCATATTAATAGGGAATACAGATCATTTCAAAAAATCAGTTGAGCGTGGCAATAATCAAGGTTGGACTGATCAAATGTTGCTTCACTGGAGGAAACAGGGCTGAACAACTGATTTCAGTTCATTGTAAAAAATTACACAAAGAGTAAACTGTACTGTTGGCAGTGTTTGGAGTGACGTGTTACAAAGTAATGCATTACTGTAATCATACTACACTTTCTAATAAAATGATTATGTCTTTACTTGTTTTACATTAAGCTCTACACATTGCAAAATTTAAAGATAAGAAAAGCTATGAAGAGCGGAATTATAAAGGAAAACATAAATCTTGGAAAAAACTGTTTATAAACTGAAACTGAAACTCTATCTTTGTATTATGTAGGATATGGTTTGAAAATACTAGAGATTGAACCATGAAACATGAAAATCAAATAAGCGAAAATTTCAAAAAGGGGAGAAGAAACGAGTATTACAATTTCCTTAGGAGCATTCTGAGTGTGTTATTAAACTGTGATCAACTCTAAAACCAAAATAAACTTTTGAGACAAAAACATTTTAATTAGGAAAAGGAAATATCTTCATCACAACCATTTTTTCAAACACTGGCCAGAACTGTTTTAAGCTTGCACACGTGTGCGTATCCCTCCTAACCTCTGCACATAAACAGTACATTTCCAGGTATGTTTTCACAAACTGACCTGTGGTTTACTGAAACACAATGGTAACTGCTGTCTGTTTTAAAACTATGACCATATATATCAGCACATACTCAGTACCGGGCACTGGTTTCCAACCACACACATAAACAACCTTTTAAAGGTTATATTTGGCCTCTCTCACCCTTTTGACCTCTGACATATGTACATCTCACAGTAAAATGAGATTGTGTCTTACTAGTTGGAAGACTCTCTCTGTAGCGCTCAGAGCTGCATGTGATGCTAACATCTTCATGGTGTGTGCAGTCATGACGGAGCCACTCCCTCCTGTTGCACAGCAGTAGGCTAGGCTCTTTCCCTGTGCAGCTCACATCATCCAAAAGAATGGGACCTGACCCCACCCCAAAGCGTGGGACTGGTGTCATGTCTAATTCTTCAGAAGGGAGGGTCTCACCTAATCTGAAAGGTAGACATGCATACACATGCATTCACACATTTTTTAAACTTTTTTATAGGCAATGAGAGTGCATGCATGCATCCGTCTGGGGCATGAACGCTTCACATTACCTGTAACCAAGTTGTCGGCACACCACTTGTGTGTTAGAGTCCGTCCAGCCATCATCACACACTGTTCCCCACTGACCACGATAGAAGACTTCTAAACGTCCTTCGTGGCTAACTGCACCTCCCACTAACCTCACAGTACCATCTGGAGAGAAAGAAAGACAGAGTTAAAAAATGCACTTGCTAAAAAGGATACACGTGAAAACATGTTTATTAGTGGCCTTTTCTTTCACATTAAACTGCTTAAAAGTAGTGAAAAAAATAAACCTTTTCTTTTTGCTTTGCATATCTTAAATTATTGTCAATGATTACAGTATAGCAACAAAAATGCTGCAAATTGAACTGCAATTATTCAGTAAATACACTGATAACGCACTAATGCCTAGCTGTGATTGTGACTAAAGAGTTCCTGTCCAGAGTTGATAGCCAGTCCCTGTAGCCAGTTTTCAGTCCTTTCCACCCTTGTCACCTGGTGACAACACATCAGACTCTTCCTCCCTTCTTTCTGTGAAGTGAAACCACACAGAATTTCTCCCACGTTGTTGCTCAGGCTGAGCAGTGGTCAGCCTCCAGATTTGCCTGGCCACCATGAGCTCTCCTAAAAGCTCCTTGATAATTCCTCGCTGGCTGAAGAAGGGAGTTGTTTGAATTTTTATTATGCATCCATCTCACGTGAGTGTTTGTTTTTCTCTCCTATTCTGTCTAGGTCAAAGCGTGTATTGTCTCAAGCACAAAAGCTTCGGAGGTCACATGGGTTCATGCAAAGCTATCCTCCGTGTGTTAATTTTTTGGAGGGGCTTACATACATGTAAAATATGTTTGCATTTTCCTTGTAGCCTTTGTCAATATTGTGGATTGCTAATACTGGGGTGGGTGTTGATCTACCTGTAAGAGGGCTGCAGGACACTCCTGCATCCTCAGAGTGCAGACAGTTGTGTTCCCCCCAGGCACTTTTTGAACACTGCTCCAGAGTGAGCTCATTGCCTGTGCAACGCACCTCGTCCAGCCACACACGGCTTGAACCCTTTCCAAAATGTGCCTGGCCCCATGCCCTTGCCACACCGCTGCAAAGTAGAGAGGTACAGAATGATCAAGAGTTTAGTTTGCAGTTATATTAATACAGTTTAAAACAGATGCACTGACTAGCAGGGTGTAGGATGCAGCATTTGTTTAGTCTGGAAATGTAATAGAGTAAACCTATTGTATTTTGAATTAATCTTGGAGAAATTGCTCGCCAGGCACATCCATGCATACATGAATAATACAACGCCAACATCACAATGGCATATTAAAAAGCACATTTGCGGAGAGTGTAGTGTTGCTAAATATGCATATCTCTGTGGTGCTAGAATTTATGCAGGAACAATGAGCCTGATTCATTATCTGACCCCCAGATGTTCTTTACTGCTCACTTCTCTCTCTGTGTGTGTCCGAATGGAAAGAATACTTCTCATACTTTTAGAGACAGAGGGAGAGACAGACGGCTGGACACCCACTTTAGCTCATCTCAGCTTCCTGCTCTATCTTTCTGTCACACTTTTTTCTCACTTTATCATACTCACAACAAATTTTCTCTACGCTGATTATTAGATGCAATTAATGTGAATAGCAACATCAATGTTGTTTGTGTCTGGGTGCGCATGTGTGTGTATGAATGCACCTTTACCTCAGCCCCAGTTGTCGACACACCACCTCTGCATCGCTGTCGTCCCATTGGTCATCACATATGGTACCCCACTGGCCTGCATGGAAAACCTCCACTGTGCCTTCTGACCCCGACTGACCCCCCACAAGCCGTATAGGAAGCGCCACTACCTCTTAAACACACACAAGCATTACACACATTAACAAACAGCCTACCTATAAAGGGTAGCTTTTACTTTAAAGTATAAATTGAGGACAATTCTACAACTAAGTGGGGTCTAAAGAATTGTGGAGGTTTTGTGCAGTCTTCAGATCTCAGTTCATCCATCTATCACTGACCTACGATTCCCCGTGAGCTGTGCTTACCTTGCTGTTGAGTGCAGGTGATGGCTGCAGCCAGAGAACACTCCCCTCCATTCCAGGGAGTTTTAGGGCAATGGAGCAGGTCTGGCTCCTCTCCCTGGCAATGGACCGCCCTCCAGTGAATCTTAGCCATGCCCGGACGAAACACTGGAACTGCCCGTGCACGACCTGAGATCCTATTAGAGGATCAGTAAGCAAATAAGTTATTTTTACTCATCTGAAATACTGATTAAGATTAAAGTCAATTAAGACATTTTAGTGGTAAATTGACTACATATATATACATATACAGCGCTTTTCTGGTCTATTGACCACTCTGTGCACTGAATTTCAACAATCACGCTTTCAAACACACATTGACACACTGATAACAGGCTATTTTAATATAAAGTGCCAACCTGCTCATTAGAAACACACATACACACCCTAAATGAAGAGTCATCTTGCCTGAAGACACTTTAACATGCAGTCTAGAGGAGTCGGGTATGAACCCACCAACATTCCCATAAGTGGACAACTTATCTCCTGAACCACAGCTGCCTAAACACCTTGAGAGAAATGCAACTTCATTAGAGTTGCTCGGTACTCCTGTTTTCATATCATGTGAGATAAACCCTCTTGCCAGGGTAAGGCGGCCCCATCTCAAAGCAAAAAGCACAGCAGCTGTCTAGCCCGGTAGCAATAAACATAAACCATCTCTATGTACATGATCTTCCATTTCAGGGCCAATACGGTCAGTAGTTTTCACCCTGCAGCTTTCAGTAACAGGCCACGTGAAAGTCATCAACGCCGATTCCAGCTGACATATGGCTGACATTTGCCCTCTTTCCTTTCCGCTGCTGTCACTGACTTCTGTGTGAATATGCACACACACACACACACACATGTGTTCGTGTCAGCATGCATGCCAGTGCTGGTGCTAGTGTCGCCATGTGTAGTGAGCGCACAGAACGTCTCTGTTCCTCAGGCAAATAATCCTTTCTAAACTGACTACACCCCAGCTTTTGGACGCTATCAATATGTATGACTTGCTCCCTCTCAACCTGGCAAATCAGTGGCTCTTCTAGCATGACAGCATCTCACAATGCAAGACCATAGGACACAGTGGCACATCTGTATGTGTGAGACAGAGACAAAGAGTGAGCTGGTAACAAGGTAAATAGCTGAGCACTTAAGGTATTTAAATACCTCTCGGGGAATGGGGGTTGGAATGCAAGGGTCACACAAGGAAAGTACAAAGACTGTGGAGAGAGCGAATGCATGTTGAAGTCTGAAGCATTCTGAAATTCTCGAACATTCCCACCAAATTTCCATCACACTGTTGCCATCTGACCTCTGAAGGCAGCTTTAAATTGTGAATGTATACGACAGATGGTGAATGTGCTTGCACCTGTGTCCAAATGAGAGTGCGAGAGGGACAGGCAGGCAGAGAGCGCCAAATAATGCATGTCTGAGCACATGTGTGTGTGTGAGCATGAGTGTTGTCTCACCCCTTGCCCAGCTGTCTGCAAACCACTGCTGCATCTTGATCGCCCCAGTCATCACTACAGACGGACCCCCACACTCCTCCGAGATAGACTTCCACCCTGCCATCTAGCTTGGAGCGGCCTCCTTGCAGACGCACAGAGCCTGGGATGAAAAGAGGGTTGGAGAAAAGCAGATGCAGAATAACACAGCACGAACAAAACGGGGGATAAAAGATGTGTCACACCATGTCAAATTCTACAAACAAAAAGGGTGTAAAGAAACAGAAAGAGTGAAAGTAGCAGGATGAAATGCAGCTCAATCCAAGTGTTAAAAGGAAAAAAAGAAGAAAGCAAACTACTTTATTTTATGAAGATGACAGGAGGGAACAAATACAGGCTCCACTAAACAGAGAAGGTCTCATTTCACTTCTGTTTACGACGTAACGTTTCATGTTAGCTCTCCACGCAGCATTTTCCTTTTCAGCAAAATAATAAAAATAATTGGCACTTGCTCACACTCGTCTCTCTCTGTCTTTCTCTCTCTCTCTCTCTCACACACACACACACATTTGTGCAGATATTCTTGTTTGGACTTCACACTGACTTTGATTAATTTGTGCAGCCTTACCCAAACCTTTACCATAACCCTAACCTTAACCAATTTATGCCTAACCTTAACCTTATCCTAAGCCTAAACTCAATTCAAACCTTACCCCTAAACTTAACCAGAACCTCAGAAATCAAGTCATCAGGACCGGTCTTTGGTCCCTATGGGGACTACTGGTCCTCAAACGGTCAGAGTTTATGCCAAAAAAGGTCCTAAATGGGTAACAATAACCACTACACACACACACACACACACACACACACACACACTCCATATGCTCAGGTGAGTACCTGCCTCTTACTGCCTTTGACTTATCTGAACTTAACGCAAAGGTCATGAAATTCTAAAAACTCCAAACGTGACAACCCCTCCTGAAGGCCTTAATGGTCCAAACATCCTTAATAACACAATCACTATATGTCAATTCCGTGTATCAATTACCGGAAGATGGTTTACCCAAAGCTGAGCCCACCCACTCCAAGACTAAAAATACCACAGGCTGCTCATCTTGTGCCAGATGGAAATCACACACGCTATTCCTTTCATCACTCTCTCTCTCTATCTCTACTTCTCCACCTTCCAGCAATCCAGAGACATGGGCCCATTTTGTCCCAAGTCTTCATTTTGACAGCATGCGCAGCCTACCTTTATAATGTGATGTTCCATCTATTTTTAATGTTGGTTGGAGAGATTTAGTCTGCTCACTCGACTCCCTTACTGTACACTGGTGATCCCCTGCACTGTGCTGTGAGCACACAATACAGCCAAATAACTGTGCACTCATCACAGCACAAATGTGCTTAGACTTGCCATCTGCGTACACTACAGTCACACCTGGTGCAGGAAAGGTGTGTCCTGTTTAATTACTTTAGTGAGGGCTTTCTGATTTGAACCCAATTGGAGCTAGAAAACTGTCACAGTTTGCACACCCTTAGAAAAAAAAAATCATTTTTCATAACAAAAATCACTTTAGCATTTAATGTCACAGTGACATCAGAAGCAATCCACATTGACTTTTGAATTGTTTTTCTTCTAAATTGTAGGTTTCAGCTCATAGGTGTCTAGTTCCTGAAGCTTGTGTTTCATGTGTAAAATCATGGATCTAACCAAGATACTGTATTTTTGTGTGCCTGCGTGTCTACCTTGTTTACAGTCGCAGTAGCCCCAGTCCACTCTCCCTCTGTGGCTCCTGAAAAAGCACCAGGGTCGGATTCTGCCGTCCGGGTTGCGACAGAGATTGTGCTCCTCTATTCCTTTGCCCGGGTAGCGCTCCTTGAAGCCGGCCACTTCTGTCCAGTTCATGCACCGGGTCCCGGACTCAGTGATGTCTATCGCTCCCCGGTAGAAGCCGTCTCTCCCCCGGCTTTGGACGCAGTCCGTGAACGGCTGGATGAATGAAGGGACGCTGCTGGAATAACAGACGCAGCTATTCGCAGCCAAAAGTGCGGCTGTGAGAGCAAGAAATACCAAATTCATGTCGGGGATCTGACGGTAGGCAGCTGAAGACGGTGTCTTCTATCACGAGCGGAGTGGGTCATCAGCTGAGGCGGTTTGCAGTCAGCCTCATCGCTCAGCCGTGGGACGAGAGTGAACCGAGACAGGGAAAACAACGCCGATCAATTTAACTCCCATTTATGTAGGCTATGGGCAGGCAGCCACTCAACGGAAATTCTGTATTTTTTACTTTCCCCCACACTGTGATTGTACACCATTTAGGCCACTTCGATGCGGCAATCCTCATAAAGATCAAAATTAATTTATATGGTATTTACAGCAAATCTATGGTGTACTTTGATAAACAGAGGCGTTGAAAAGTGTGTGGTCAGGGCTGAATTATACTGCATAAACTAAGCATCAGAACATTTAGGCATAAATAAGGCAAACTTGTAAGAATAAGCTGAACCTTTAAAAAATTAAGCCATGGATTTGTTGTGTCAGGCCATATTCAAATCTTTGGGATCCCTAACCTGTGGGGTTATAATGCCTCTTTTCTTGAGTCCATGAAGGTCTGCTATGCAAGTTTACTACTGACATTGCCAGACATAACCTACTTATTAAGAGAGCTAATCTCAACAAGATCTTCCATCAAGATGCATAACTGATGCTCCAATTTGACGGTCAGAGAGTCTGATAAATGACTGAACACGAATAGCTCCCTCTCTCGCAGTAATGTAGATGTAGCCTCAGTGTGTGTACAGAGAGACAGATTTGAGCGTGTGTGTGTGTGTGTGTGTGTGTGTGTGAGGAGAGAGAGAGAGCGATCAAACAGCGCCTCTGGTGTCTACAGATTTACAGATTTTCTGATTGTAGAAGAAAAGCCTCCCGTCACGTGACACCACCAAACCTCGTGAAGAATCAGGCAACAGCCACACTTGACTTTTTTTGGACCCAGGATGATGTATGTCTAGATATTTCTTTGGTTTGTGAAAGAATGTCAATAAATACGCTGGAGCTCGACCTGGGAGACTTCTAATTAATATATTAGATATGTCTGATAAAGATATAGACATCTGAACAATGTAAAATGCTTATGAGTGGAAAAAAAAAATAGGACTTGCTGATCCTGTCCCAATAGGGGGTGACAATGATCCAAAATCAGAGTGCTGTTTGGGAATGACAAACCCATTTGCCCTGTTCAGTCATGACAAGACTGCTCAAGGGGTTTTGCCAGAGGGAAAGAAAGTGGGTAATTGCTTTAGAAATATTCTCACTCTGCTTGAATCATGCCTGTGGAGTCATATTCACTCACTTCTCTTTGCCCTCTCTGCTATTATAGATCATGATACTCAAAACGGAGGAGATCTTAGCCCTACGCTCCTTGTCTTTCTCTGGTGTGGCTCTGGTGAAGGCCTATAGTATAAAGCAATTCATTAAATTAACTTCATGTTCAAAACACATTTCATGCTTTTACTGGTATCATAAGGTTTTGCAACATAACGTTTTTAATGCTTGTATCACCAAGACACCACATCATTTGAGACATTAAGCAAACTTACCACATTTGGTGTGCAACTTGACAAAGATAGATTGATAGATAGATAGACAGATAGATAGACTGGAACAAGAGTCTGTGCAAAATTTATTCATGTAAATTAGTAAAAGTTTCCAGGTACAAAAAGCTCTAAGAGCTTGCTTTGGCAGCTGTTTGTAACATCTTCTGACAATAGCTTTATAAGTATGTCTGGTATGTAAGCCTGTAACCTTAAACCACACCCTTCTGCATATGTCTGTCAAAACTGAACTTCATTTGACGCAATCTGTCAAAAAGATTTATTGTTGGTCTGTTCTTATGAGCTGTTGGTGTGATTTGTTTCCTCTTTAAGCTTGTTGGTAGCACTCAGTCACAGACGATAAATTTCACTGTAGCCTTTACCAGAGTAGGTATGTTTATTCTCCATGTTTTTCTACAACTCTGAATCACAGAAAGAATGTGGTTGAAGTTGTCCAATTTGTGCAACTGTCATTGAATTAAATGTTAAACAAACTGCAACAGTTTGTAACAGGAGTGCAGTTTCGCCTCTCAAAGCCCAGACGCATTTTCATTCCATCCAGACAATTCCATCAAAAGTCTTTGTGCTCATCACTGCCATATTTGATGACATCTCATTTAGCCTAAAACAAACTTAGTAACAAGCTAAGATGCCCTTACACCATGCCTACACATAACCCAAAGCACTAAAAGATTGTTTTTCTAACTCAAATCTGAGGTTTGAGCGCGTAAACGGCCCTGTAGTTACTCCTGATAGGACCTGTGAAATCACCATGACCTGTGCAGTCTTTCAAAACACTGCCACTCTGCACCTTGAGAGACTGCTTAATGTTGCTGGAGTAGCAATTAAAAGGGCACAAACTCAGACCCTCATAACCCATTGATGGAAAAACTGTGGCGGTCCTTTACAAAAACACCTGGGCTATTTCAGCGAATCTCCATTGCATTCATACACACCTTTGCTTTCAGGCTTTTACGTGGAAGCTGAGGATACATAGCCTCATTTGTCACCAAAAGAAAGGCATAGTTTATTTGAAAAGTTGTGTTGTCAAGACAAAACAAAAAACAGAAAAGACAAATTACATACAATCCAAACCATGGCCATGCTGTTTGTTTTTTACAGCCAACTTAACGTTATATACCTCCTATTTCTTCAGCTCCAACTTTTTCTTGCAATTTTTAAACTATTGTTTACCATGTTTGGTTTACGGAAAGCAGGCTACATGGATGCGCTGTGGCAAAGCACTATGAAATATTCATTAATTTAGTCCCTGCTAGTTCATTTGTTCTTCCAAACGTGCCCTGCAACAGTCTTATTCACAATTTGCAGTGGTTAGACTGAGACTGCTGGTTCGTATTCTGATTGGAGAACAAAAGTTTCCTGTCCATGACGTCATCAAACGGCGTCCATTCAATACAAATAAATATCTGCGCCGGCGTACGCCGAAACTCTCTACGATAGGCGGGTTATCGCTCGATAAAACGCTCCATCCGCAGCTTGATACGCTTCAGTCAGGCTGCCAAGTCAAACGCGGATGCAAAACCATTTCAGATTATTGTGTTTTCGAATAATCACTAAGCAGTCCCTACCGGGTGTTTTGGCCGCTAACTCCGCTTCTGTTCATACCCCACCACGGACCCGAGCGCCCCGATGAATATAACGAACGCACCCATTGTGGTTTTTTTGAGCGGCTATTACACATTAGCTGATGTTGGCTAGCGTTATAGCTAGCGAACCACATTTTTGTTAAGCTACAGTCTTGATATAACAACAACCAAGGTTATTTACAGTCAGTTAGGAAACATAACAAGAGAGGACATGAACAGTCGACTGCAAGAAATCCGCGAAAGACAAAAACTAAGGCGGCAGCTTTTAGCTCAACAGGCAAGTGCACAGCTAGACCCCTGTTGTTGTTAGCAAGTTGCTACTCAGATAACTTAATGCATCCAGCTGTGTCTGTTCCAAAATGCTAACGTTAATGTATGAAAACTGTATTTGGACGTTGTTGACCAAAGGCGGTTCTGTTATTCACATAACGTTAAATCATGGGTGATCTTAACTTTGCTGACGGTTCTCCTTCAGGCTTCATATTGGTCGCCCTCAGGTGGACTCAAGGTGCAAATAACTGTAACGTTAACATGAAATTTAATAAATTATATAAACATCTTAAGATACCGTACACAAGCCAATGAAGTTTACTCAGAAATATAATAATGCTAACGTTTTATGAACGACATGTAGCATTAGCTAGGAGCATTAACCGTAGTTTAAATAGCACTGTGACAGGCGATGCACTCTGTTGAGAATTAAGTAAATAAGTGAGTAACAAGAGTGCCAGAATTTGAAATGTATGTGACTGTGCACTTAATTTTCTCATTCTTGTTGAATCACAGCTGGGAGCTGAAAGCGCAGACAGTATCGGAGCTGTCCTGAACAGCAAAGATGAACTAAAGGAGATAGAAGAAACACGAGTAACATGCAGGTAAGATCTAATCAAACTGTATAAACAATAGAAAAGGCTTTCCAAACAGGAAAAAAACAAACAGCAAAGGAGTGGTGCAGCTGAAAGCAGAAAAGGGAGAGAATTTAATATGCTCAGTGTTTGAAAAATATACAGTAGGGGTGGTTGGATCAATGCAAATATTGATAGTATGGATACCAATGTTGATAGTGGTATCCGATTGATGCTAGCGTGATGGGATCAATATTTAATTTCAGTTATCTCTGTTTAGTTTGTGCTCCCATTTCACCAAGGAATAGAAATGTCTGTGCAAACAATGCTCCTGTCACTTCTTTCATGCACACGTTTCTCCTCCTCATCCCCTGCTCTGCTTTGTTTTGCTGTTGTGCCGCCACGTGACTCAAAAAATATTTTTTATTTGCCTTAAAACTTTGCTTACAGTCTTTCCTGGGTTTTAACATGCACATAATTAACAGTGAAATTCACATGATTCATAAAATTCATGAAAATGGATTCAGATTTAACATACTGATGATTCATTCAGTTCATAAATCATGACATACTGCTCTCCCCCACATGAAAGTACACTAGCCACTAGGGCTGCATGAATTTGAAAAAATAACTAATTGCAATTATTTGCAGTGATATTACGATTATGATATGATTTGCGATACTAGAAGGAACAATCATCTTTACATCATCTTTCTCTTTTTCAATGATAAACATTGAAATGATTACGGTCTGATTTTTGCGCGGCTGTGTACCAAACAAAAATGCTTCCT
>JAPXVT010000022.1:11924728-11937084 GCA_029823135.1 Acanthurus reversus
TTTCCTAGAGTCTGACAATTAATTTTCACAGTGTAATAAAACAAACACGCATGACAACAAAACGTGTGTGCTTTCATTTATTTAAAAATCAAATTTTGAGAGAACTTTTGAAATCTCACAAAAAAGGAAAATGTGAACCAGGAATGGTTCCAGCAACTGGTTTAGAGCGGAAAAGTAGGCTGCAAAGCGTAGTTTAGTCAGAAGGTGGCAGTGAAATTTTACACAGTGTTGTACTAAACAGAGTAGAAGAAGAGGAAGAGTTTGCAGATCGGAAACAAACAAGCGCGGATTTATAATTGCTGTGACCAGCAGCTAAAAATGTTACTGTTGTTTCAGGCATCTCGTTTTTATAAAGTTACTGATGCATCATAAATAAAAAATTACCACAGTCCACGGTAAATGGTTGATAAAATATGGAAGGGGCGGAGCTAAAGAGTAAGAGCGGGGCAAGCCATGACCAATGAACTGAGTGTGTTTTTTCTACAAAGTCCGACCCAGTTACAGGAATCCATTTAGAAATTATGACTCTTTTAGTTACAAGCCACTCCCACTGCCACGCCCCCTTTTAACTAATTGGCATGAACAAAAACACACACACACACACACTCACAGACACACACACACACACACACACACACCTGCCAAAGAGTGGGGATTTTTGTGGACCAACAGACAGACAGAGCTGGAACTGAACTGAAAACACGTTTCCCGGCCTGACTTCAGCTGTACAATCAAAATATTTGAACAAACCCGATGTTGTTGTTATTAGCCATATTTTCACGCATCGGGGTGATATCCGGGTACACAGCAGAGTCTGCTTTTTTTTACCTCTTCTTTTTGGGAGCAGAAACAGCTAATAAATATTCATTGTCACCATTTCAGACTTTGCTACGTCTCTCATTCTGCAGTTCAGTCAGCAATAATAAATATGCAACATCAGTTTAGAATTTGAAAATAGAGTTTGCTGGACAAAAATAATACAGCATTGACATTTTTGATTAAAAATTGTCAGAAATGTGGATGTCATGACTTCATAAAGTGACATACCTTTACTGTAATAATGCCTTTAA
Source organism: Acanthurus reversus (assembly GCA_029823135.1). Classification (NCBI taxonomy): domain Eukaryota; kingdom Metazoa; phylum Chordata; class Actinopteri; order Acanthuriformes; family Acanthuridae; genus Acanthurus; species Acanthurus reversus. The sequence goes on from JAPXVT010000022.1 coordinate 11,925,799, forward strand.
AATCAGAAAAAGTCAGCACTTATGCTGTATCTTACAAATCAAATGTAATTACAACTAAATGAACAAAATCCAGGACACACTTTGGCATGGTTTAGTAAAACTTGATAGGTTAGCTTGAAATAACTGCACCTATAAGGAGTGAGCCACCACTCTACCTCGACCTTCACCTCTGGATGGACTTTCCTGCTCTTGTGCTCATCTTTGTCAACCCCTGCTGGTTCTGCATCTTCATACATGTGTGTACTTTGAAGGCTCAGATAAGGCGACACGACAGCTGATTTGTGTTGCAGGGATGGAGGAGCAGAGTTGTGACCGGAAAGAGGTGCTGCAGGATCTGGTGGGAGACATCAGCAACTACTGGGTCACTGAGGGAACGTTTGGACGCATCAGAGGCAGGAACAAGGATTCAGTCGGTCAGTCAACACACTGAAGCTTCTCAATCTAATGCTGCTGTGTGAGCCAAACTGACGGGGCAAGAATACAAATGAAAGCTCTGACAAAAAACAGGATATCATTACTGTAAAAAAATGCTCATGAACAGAAAAACTTCACCATTTTACCAACTCAACCGGGAATCTTCTGCTTTCTTGCAACAAGCTAAAGCGTTAAAAACATACCTCCTCCTAACACATGCAGGCAACAAGTACTGCTCATGTTTACATTCTCCATCCGTTCAGGAACACGGAGCAGAAGGAATGACGTCACAGATCAACTTTCTTGATATTAAGTTTTTGATGTTCAGCCACTGTGTTGCCATCGTGTGCTGCATCACGACAGCACAGGATGTCCCAACCCACGAAACATTCCAAGAACAAAGACATCAGAGATTCTTTGCAGTTGAGGAATATTTGTATTCTGATAGCTGGTGTGACACAAAATAAGATCACTGATTGGTGTCAGCTGTGAGACTGAGTCACCACAGTCACAGAGGAGCTCATGAAGGGGTGGTCATGATGTTTTCTGTGGTTCACCGACAGTGAATTTAGTCTTGAATCACAGGTAAAAAAGCAGATTGATTGAAACTCAGTGTGCATGGTGGATTGACACACTATAATGTGTGAGCCTGTGTACTGAACAGGACTGATATTATCGGCCAATATTGGCCTATCACAGATATATCGGTATCAGTGTATATGTTCTCTGATATTTGATAATATTGAAACTGTTGTTTAAAGACAGAAAAAAAAAATGCTTGGAGTAGTGATTTAAAATGGTGTGTTTAACATAGTTTGTCCAGCAGAGGGCAGTCTGATATTTAACAACTAATAAGTGAAGTGTTTATTGTTTAGTGCACTGATGTTTGGAATAAACTTAAAATGTTAGATATCCTTCCTCCATTACATATCTTCGTCACAAGTATTTAATAACCACATTCAGCTGCTATCATCGGCCAATATATCAGATGTCGGATTTTTCTTGCACCCCATAATCGGTATTGGCATTGACCCCAAAAATCCCATATCTGTTGGGCGCCAGTACTTTTTCAGCCCCCAGATTAGCAGCAGTTTCCTAAACAATCAAAAAAAAAAAGATGATGAGTGTATGAATGTGTCTTGTTGAATATTTACAACAGCATTAGCTTTTTGTATTATGGCGATGCTACAGTGAGCTTCCGGTGCTGCTTGTCTGCCGCAGATTATCTCTCAAAAACATCAAATTGAGATTTTGGATTTCATCGGTAAGATCTTTTTTGTTTTTTGGACAGGACTGGTTTCTTTTGGTGTGGCAGCAAGTGTGATTATAGTTAAATGTACTGGAAAAGTTTGGGTGTTGGGGTGAAATGTTGACTTGATGTTTCCTCCTTGTTGACAGTGGATGCAGCCGGACTCGTTGCTAACATGACTGTAAGTATTCAGTGTTCTCACCCACACTCACATGTTTAACTATGAACAGGTAGTAGAATTCAGTTTGAAATTGATTCCAAATACATGATTTATCAATAATTAAAAGGGGGTGTGGCCCCTCCCTTGCCACCTCACCCCATAATAAAACTTTATCTGTAGTCACGTTTCCTCTGAAGTATTTTGTTTCTAGGGCCGCGACCAACAGTTATTTTCATTATTGATTAATCTGTTGATTATTTTTACGATTAATTGTTTAATTGTTTATTCCATGAAATGTCAGAAAAGTGCTAAAAATGCTCATCTCAATTTCCCAGAACCAAATGTGACATCTTCAAATTGCTTCTTTGGTCCAAACAACAGCCTGAAACACAAAGAGTTCTCATTCAGGATCATAAATGACTCAGAGACGCTAAACCAGCAATTTTATTATTTTTTTAATTTAAAAAATAACTGAAACTATTAATCAATTATTAAAATAGTTGGCGATTAATTTTCTAGCAATCAATTAATCGATTATTCGATTAATTGTTGTAGCTCTAGTTGTTACTGATGTTGCTGAGTCTTCTGCTACTAAATACTGTTACTTGTTGCTTTAATCATGAGGATTAAACAATGTGCACAGAATGGAGTATTTGTAGCATAAAGATGAGAGAATATTCAGATCAAAGATTACATTCATAAAACGGTGGGACTGATTAAAAGAAAAAGGGGTTTTACCACAGATTTGTCTGTTACTTTGGCACCAAGGACAGCTGCACAGATTTATCAATACACAGGACGGCGGTCAACAGTTCAAACTGAGACAAACTTCAGTCCAATGAGGATCAATGAGTCAAGCAGACTTGATGAACACACGTCATATTAACGAGATGTGTCTCTGTAAATCAACATGGACTTTGATTTTGGTGATTTCAGTGTAAGAAGTCAGACCAGAAAATCAGGCCGTATCTGAAGGCCAACCTGCCAAAGCGCCTTCACTTTGCCAACAGCCCTCGCATTGAAGATGTCAACGTCCTGGTTGAACCAAAATGGCTGTTTGAGAGGTATGTGTCACAGAGGAATCTGAAAATTATTTTTCAAGAGTTGTTGTCACCAACAGCTGTGAGCAAACGCTGTACACAACCAAGCCACAAATTAAAATCAGCATGAAAGGTGAAAAGGGAAACGTACAAAAAAGCAGTGACAGGTGTTGATTTGACTTAACAGAGAGACTGTGGATTTGAGAGGGATAAAAGTTCCCATGTTGTCAACTGCCAAACATTTCATCAGTTCACACCAAAGATTCCCGACGAGACCGAACAGTTGCAGGGAAAGTTGCAGCAGAGTAAACTGCTCCGTCTCAGCTCGACTCGAGCCGGCTGACGGTGTCGCCTGCAGCTTGTCAAGTCACCAGAGGCCAGTTTTAGAATGGAAGGCAGGTCACTTGTTTCAACAGCCAATCAGCTCGTAGCGACATCACCTGATGCTAAGCAGTACAGTGTTATCATCACACATTCCCTGATGAAATGCTGTCTCAGTAGTTGGTCATTTTTCTGCTTATTAGAGGCGGCATTAACTCGTCTAAATGTCAAAACTGCTAGGGGAAAAAACAAGATAACTTTACAAACAACAGGAAATCTGCTGCTTGTTTCAAGCTTCCACCATGAATCTGTTTAAGCTTCCCCAGTAACATTACTCTGTTGAAGCATCAAGGACGGCTCCAAATCCTCCACCCTCTTGTATTTTTATGTTTTTCGCCATTTCTTCCACACTAAAACTGTGACTGTAGCAAGTATTTCACTAATGGTTTCGTCGTTTCTGTTTTAAGACTTGCAGGTTTACAGATGGAAGCCAGGCTGAAACTCTGCTCCACGCATGGAGCTCTGCAGTGTTGTCTGAGACTGATCTGACGTTTTTAAGGCTGAAAGTAAAAACTGTCCTCTGTGCTCGCAGGTATCCAGGATCTCTCACATTTTGTGCCGGTGGAAATCATGGCTATGACAACGATGCTGAGAGCATGCACGTGTGTATTCAGGGCTGCTGTACTTCTCGCCTCTATTAGTGAAAACTTTTCACTCTAACATGTTGAGAAACTTTATCTCTGTGATCTGAATTAACTGCAAGATGAACAACACAGATTTATTGCAGCATTCCTTTGTTTTGAATTTTTTGTTTGTTTTGTTTTTTTCCCAGCATGGCCATGGTCACCATGGAAGTATAAAAAAGAATGTCTAAAATTTCTTCCTCTTTTCTTTCAGTCCATGTTTCTCAGTTTTGGACCAAAGTTTAACTTTGAAACAACAATTGAACCCTTCTCCAGCATTGAGCTATACAATCTAATGTGTGGTGAGTTTGTGGGTGTTTATTGACAAATTATTATTGTTTGTTATTTTTATAGTATAATGAAATATTATAATATCATTTTGCTGTGCTAGAAGTTAAGATTAGTGACCGGTTACTTTTTGAAGGAGTTAAAATGTTGGAAAATCCAACACAAAGGCCAGACAGGTGCTAACATCATGGAAAGATCAGCATGATTGTTGTAGCCTCAACCAAGAAGAGTTATGAAGCCAGTTTTTGTTTACACCTGCATGACCTCACCACATGCAGCTGGCAAAAAGGAAATGTCAGCTGTGATGAATAAAAGTTATATAAGTTTGTCATGCAAGTTGATTTTCAAAGCTTGACGTAATTAAAACGTTTTGTGAGCTGTGCAGGATCTTTCGTGACCAAACTGAACAGTCACTGTTCCATGCAGATGTGCTGGGGATCTCCCCCGCTGACAACAATGGGACCCACGGCAGCATGAACAATATCCTGAGGCAGCCGTCATTCGCACCACAGCCCCCCACAGAGCAGAGCGCTCCTGCACAGTGTCCGCTCGTCAGCCTCCACCCTTCAGACAGCCTGGGCTGCTCCTGTCCTGCCCTGGTGGGTATCGTCCCACCATCATTCATTGTCATGTTGTTTACATAGAAATCGACAAAAATACTCGGTTAGGTTTAGAGGAATGTAGTGGTTTGGATTCAAAGAGTGTGCTGCTGTTGTGTACATGACATAACTTACATTACTTATGCAAATCTCACGGCACACAGATTAATCAGTTCTCCAGTAAACATTCCAGTGTCTGCACACTGACCACACAAATCCAAAAAAACAAACAAAAAACACGTGACCAAACAGACAGTTAAAACGTTTGAATTCAGAAGTTTCCTCAAGATGGAGAATGAGGAGAATATCTACTCTAACTTACAGACACTCCTTAAACTATTGTGTTTGAAATTTGCAAAATGTCATGCAAATGCTCATGAAAACTTGTAAAAATGGCAGGAAAATGTGAAGCGAGCAGTGGCTCTTGAAAGAAAACGGCACTTATTTGGGATTGTAGCTGATTCATCTAAAATCCAGATTTAAGACAAAAACAACGCTGCCTTTCTCTTCACTGTGCGTTCAGTAGGTTGATAGATCCCACCCCACACAGGCAGTTTTGCATGTTCACTGAAAGTGATTGGGAGCCTTTACCGCCGTCTGAAGCTTTTAAAACAAATCTCCAGCATGCTCCGCCTGCATGTTGTGACTGTGCACGTTCACCACACTGTAGAGACATTAGCCCTGTTTCCACTGAGCGGTACCGTGTGGTTTGGCATGGAACGGGATGCATTTTTTGCGTTTCCACTGTCAAAAGGGTACCAAATAGCTGTGCCATAGCTATTTTAGTCCCCCTTCGTTGGGGTACCAAGCAATCCCAAAGGGTCCCGAGAGGGCGGAGCTACACACACTGCCGTCCGTTGACTGCAAGCAGGCAAAAAACTGTTTTTAAGTGTTGTTCCAGAACTATTAATATATCACGTCAGTAAGTTTTACACATTTTTAGGCGAGAATGTTGTCATGTAGATTTCAAATATGTAGTCAGTTTATCCAAATAAAGCTTGTTTGTAAATCTGTCACAAAGTCTTCAGACTCGATGGTGAGACCTGCCGGTCTGCTCGCTACAGCAGCCCGGTTCATTAAGTTGTCACTCCAGAGAGGAAATTAAAGTGACTACAAGGAACTTTGAAGTATTTATGAAACAGTCTCGTGATTCCTCTGATGATTATACATTTCCTGTAACAGCAAACGAGACCCTGATCAAAAAGACTGCTGCTTTTATGTAGTTACTATTGATGCCTGTGATCGGATCCAAATCCCTGCAAACTCTGACAACACAATTTTTTATTTATTTTTTTAAATTTTTATTTCATTGTTATGTGCAATGACAAAAACGTAATCATATTCTATGCCTGCGGATGCTGTTTTTGCATCTGATAGAACTCAAACAGTAAAAATCAAACTCCAAAAATCAAACAATTTCTCAGGATGAAAGAATATGTGAATATAGTGAATTGAACGAAGTGGAGAATGAAATTCACTTCATACTGTCCTTTCTATCACGATTGGCAAGAACTATTATTTAAAAAAGTACACGCTCCTCATTTAGATTTAATAGACATGGAGAATTAGATTAGATTATACTTTATTCATCCCACAGCGGGGAAATTTACATGATACAGCAGCAGGAAAGGAAATAACCATATACAATAGAATAAACCTATTTCTGAGTACAAACTTTAGAAGAGAAAATGTGCAAAAATATTTCAATAGCAGCAGGTATGGGGACAAGGTAAGTAAGAATGTGCAAAAAAAAATCTAACAGCAGCAGGTATGAAGACAAAAAGAGGCACTCGAGGTATTTAACAGTCTGTAGTGCAATTTGAGGTATTTAACAGTCTATAGTGCAACTGAAGAGCAAGTAAAAAACTACAACACATTCAGGTTGTGCAGGTGTTGTACAGCCTGATGGCATATGGTATGAAAGACCTGCGGTAGTCAGTCTAATAGTCAGGTAGCCAAGAACAAGGATCAGCACGTCCACTGGACAAACACTGACAAGCTTCTGGAGAGAAACAAACCAGGGAAGCACAGAAAACATGAGGGAAATGAAAACATAACAATCACCTGAAAAACAATAGTAACAAGGCTTTTCGTTGATGTTTTTGAAAATGATTCTTCTGAAGGTTACTGACTTTTTCCCCAAAAAACATTTTAGCAGAAGTAATTATCTTTACCTCACTGGCAGTCAGATGTCTGAACTTGCAATTTAAATGGTGGCAGCATGGTAGACTGTATGATCATTCACTGGATATCGCTTGTCTCAAGGTGCCTGACGCTGCAGGTGAAGTTTAAATAAATAATGTGGAGGTATTGATTGTTATTCCATGAACTTCTTTGCTTCAGGGGCACTTCAGAATACACCTCAACCTTGAGTCAATGCCAGTGACGAACAAAAAACACAGCGAAACTTTTTTTTTTCTTGTTTAATATCACAGATGAATGCTTTGTATTTCTCTGCTGTGATATTGAAACCCTCACCCTAACTCTAACTTCTAAAGGTTCATTCATCCAATTAAGAGAAGTTCTCATACTACGTTTGTATGGTAAGGTAGTTTATTCTACCAATTTCAAATCATGTAGTTGTGTGCATAAAAATAAAAAAGAAGTATAGTATATCAACACTTAATGTAATTTGAACAAACAGCAACAGAATACTTAAATAGAACTTCTCGCATTAACACGACTGCCTGATTCACACTTAGTTTAAAAGACAAGAGTCAGCTAAATATTTTATGACTGACTCAAATAGACAGTTGCATTCAAAATTATTGACTGTTTATATGCGTGGGATGAAATGCGGAGGACATCCTCCAAACTTGCCTGTGGGATTTTGGATGGGTCCGTTCACGTTTGTCCTTACCCCCTAAAGCCATGTTCAAAGCACTCAACCGGCTGCACTGCTCTCAGACCTGGTTGGGGTGGGGAAGCACGAGTTCACCTCAAAAATGGCATCAAAATTGCAATGCACCAGCACATCTTAACTGACACGCACTGTTTTGAAGCACCGCTCCACTCAGCTCAGGGCAACCAGGTTCATGTCAGTCCAATAAAAAATAGCAACTTGATGCAGGCTTGCAAAAAAAAAAACACTTGTGCTTTTACCAGATTACCAATGCGCCTGGACCTGCACTAAGACCTGCTTTGCTCTTTTACTCACCGTCTATTTTTTATATTTTACCCAACAGACATTATAAAATAAAATTGTGTTTTACAAGCGTAAACCGAAGGATCTTAAACTTTTTAGGGTCAAAACATAAAAGTATTGCAAACTCCGCTGCTTGCACTTCAATGCTTTTATACTGAAAATGACACTGAACTGTACATTACAGAAAGCATGCATGTTTTTTTGTTTGTTTGCTTTTTGTTTTGTTTTGGGGTTTTTTGCACAGGCTTAAGTAAAATTTTGTTTTCAGTGTTTTTCTTTGGCTTTGTGTAATTGTATTTCATCTCACTGAACAACCTCAATTTCCTGAGGTCAGCATAAACCAGGGTCTGCTATCAATATTTGATCGGTGCATTTGTCATATTGGCAGACTGTGTCATTATTATACCAGTTCACTGCACTTGGCCTGTGTGGTCCACATGTGTGAGTTTTGTGATGCATTGCCAGCAGTGAAATTAGTGGTATGCAGAAGAGGATGCGGTTCAGATAAGGTCCAGAGCAGCGGGACAGCTGCAGCCTCGGGCAACCCTACAGAGCACCCAAGCTCACCAAAGAGAATAGCTTGTTGATTTTAATTATCTCAGTTAAATGCAGTATGAGTGCTCATACAACCAAGGAAAAGTTTTTCTTAGAAGCTGGCAAATGATAAACAGTCAAAGCTGCTACTAAGTCCAAGAACCAGTTGTTCGCAAATCAGAGGTAATTTCCTCAGATACAGGTGACCGCGAGGTGACGGCCGCCTCCCACAGGAAGCAGGATAGTGAGGGTGGAGACTTTTCAAGTGCCTGTTCCAGGATCCGTGCCAGTGTGCAACGACTGCCAGTCACGTCCACGCGTCCTCTTAGATGAAGTAAGGTGAAAATTTCACAACAAACCTAACACGGCTGCAGATTGTCTGAAATTAGTACCAGCTTAAAAGCCGAGCCTCTTGATGATGTTTGTATGTAGGAAAGGCACTTAGTTCGGTTCGACATCTGGCACAAGGGGTTAACACACAAGCCAGTAAGGCAGCTCAACCAATGTTGTCTGTATGATTTGTGAAGCATTAAATTACCTCCCTATGTGCTTCATTTAGTCACTGCAGGAAAAACCGCATGCTCTTTTTCTGTTCCTGTCTTCCTTTCTGCAAACATGGCTTAAAAGAGAGAAAAGTTTCTCGTCATCCCTCTGCATAACCAAAGTAATCTAAGCTAAATCCTGGATGGACCAGTGGCAGACATGCAGGCAGGCAGACACCAAGAAAAACATGGTTTAAAGAGATCAGCATGTCTCTCCTTAGCTCTCATGTGTTGTTCAGAAGCCAAATCTGACTTTTTACATTAGCTTTGATTTGTAATTATTAAGACCACATTCATCTCAATGTCAGGGCTTTGCTTACACACTGTTCAGTGCTTAGATACAGACTGTAGCTACAAATCATTTCAGGACAAAGAAAAGAATGTGCTTTACACTGACATTGGATTATTTTAAATAAGATACAGTGAAATTCAAGTCATGCTTAATTCTCATGGCTTTAACTAAATGCTTTTTAAACACTTTCATAGTTTTATTTTAGCTGTTTAAACACAAAAAATCTTTTTTACACTGGAATTATGTGTAAAACAGGTGACACTACTTCTGCTCTGTCAGAAAGCACATTTTCTCTTCCCAATCTGAGACTTTATTCTGAGAATAAACTGCAATGGTTGTTTCCTCTTCCAATGAAATGACCCTTCAGGTAAAGAGCTGAGAATTGCTAACAAATCTTTTTTTCGTTATCGTTGTTTAGTCCCTATTGAACAGAAAAATGCTTTCACAAACAAAACAAACAATAAAAAAGGGTGAAAAATGTCAGTGACCCCCCCAAGACTGGGAGGTGGTTGGAGCACAGTGATTCAGCATCATCCTGTTCCACTCCAAACATCTAAAAGCTATAAATCCCTTGGCTGCCCTCTCCTTCAGCTGTGGGAAAATTCCTTGGATGTCATTAGGGGAAGCTTCCTCCTTCCGGGCATACACAGAAAGTGTCAGGAAACTCAAGTGAAATCCCCTAAAAGTTTTGGCCTCCAAGCAGCAGGTTAAGAAGAGTATTGCCAAACAAGAAAACAACCCTCTGACTGAAAATTACATTTCAAGCTCAAGTTTAATACATTTATATCTCTTGTTTACCAAGAATCATCTACTGATTTATGGCTTTGCAGCTGTCTGTCAATCCTTATACTATCAAGTGTTACTAAGGAGAAGCTCAGTGAATGACCAAAATATTGCAATAAAAACACAACACACATTTGTGACCATATTTAATGATTAACTATGATGAAAACTTTAAAAAGTATTATTGATCATACATAGTGAAGCAAGGCACTTCTTACTTCATGTGTTCTGTAAATTAAATACAACTTAAATCTATGCATATGTCACTTTAATGCTCCAAAATAAACCTTTCTCCCTGTGAGTGTGTGTTCCTCTTCATTTAAATTCTTCCAAACTGAACAGAAAAAATGTATTTAATAATTACTTATGATCTAATGTCTGTATAAAGAGGGCAGCATAGTTTGTGTCTGCTTTCCAAAATGAATGTGTCTAATCTGACACTACAATGTAAGATTTTGTTAAGTTTAGGCACAAAATGTGTTAATCATTGGTAGGGAAAGGTCACATTCTAAAGAAAACAATTATGAATGCTAAGATATTTGACATAAAAACTTATTGCTGTGTGAAAATAACAGAACTATGAAACAATGCTGCCTCCGTCATTCTTTGTTATCACATCAGAATTCCTTACTTGCCCTCTAGATATTCACATTCTCAGCTCATTTATCTGAATAATGCTGATGACTGATGGGTAAACAACATCTCCAGTTTACTTGTCTAGCTTGAGATGAGAAACCATATTGACTGAGCATGTATCATCACATTGTTTCAGTAAAAAGAAAAAATACAATTAATACTCTTACAACTGTTCAAGTACATAGCTTCTACCAAGAGAATAGGTCTAATCAGCAAAAATGAAAAGATCAAATGAAATGATAAAAAGAAAACACCACTCCAAATGAACCAGGGGTGAAGCTGAGCTTGAAGAGGCAATTACAGTTCCACTCCATATACGGTGCTTTCAAGCCCAAAACCAGCTTTTCCCTAAATTAGAAAGAATAAACTTATTTCAACATTACATAACACACTACAAAGGTGCAGGCACTTCTTTTTCTGCTGATCTTGTGCTAAGGTACTTAATGTTGCTAATGCTCCTAGCAGCAGTATTGAATTCCCTTTACACTGAGGTCTCACTGGAATTCACACCCTATTCATTTCAATGACAGGAGTGACAAGGTGCATTTGCTGTCTGTTGTCTTTAATAAATTCTGCCTCATTCACTTGTCCATAAAGTTC
>JAPXVT010000022.1:12066263-12083863 GCA_029823135.1 Acanthurus reversus
GGAAACACTGTATTTATTTACTTATTTAGTTATTGCTGGATTAAGTATGTTAATGTGATGGCTGCAGAGTGAAGCTTGTGGCGTCTGAGTGGTAGGGGCTGAGGCTGAGAGAAGAATGACATAACTTGTGGCTGTATGGAAATGCAGTGTGGTCTTGCATAAAATCCAAGCAGTGCTGCTAATATACACGATAAATGGGCTTGCCCACGGCCAATTACCAGCTGGCAGAAAAGGGCAAGGCTGCTTTGCTTACACACTGAATTTATTTTGTTTTGTTTGAGGCTACATTTGGATGCACTGGGCAAACACGGCTGTGGCCCACGACATTTCTTTTGGCAAACCACTTTTGTGCTTCCTTTCCCGGAGGATCCATTTCATTAGTCTGTCAACACAGTTGTTATTTTGTACTTGCAATAAGTATTGAAGGATTCTCTCTTTTGACTACACAGTGCTACTGTAGGCTTTGTGGCCATGTGAGTGAACAGGTTAGATCCTTTACTGCTCTCCCTTTTAATGGCCACGTGTGCCCGTAGAGGGAGTAGGCAGATGAATTAGGTTATATAATGGTATGAGACAAATATGTCACGACAATCTTAAAGAAATCTCGCAGCCTGTTTACTCAAGGTACAATAGCAAGTCTTAATTTACTGCAAAAGAGATATCCTAATTTGTTTGTCTGAAAACCACAGCAGTGCCGCATTACACACTGTGGGAAAACAAATTTAGGCCACATTTAAGAAGATATCACAATATGCTCATATACCTGACAGTCACCCTGGTTTTTTTAAAGCATGGTTGTGTCTGTAAATGTGTGTGTGTTGGTAGCATTGCTATTATCTTTCAAACATACTTCACTTATTACTTGCAGTATTGTGGGCTTACATCATGTTCCAGCATTCTTTTCTTTCCTTCTCGATAAGCTGCGTACGACAATGGCTGTCAATGCTGAACATGTTCCAGAAGTTAGACAATCAGGCTGTTTGTCGTGTGCTGTGTCTCGGTGAGAGTGACAGTGATTAAACTTGGATGCCTCAGCAACCACAGTAAGAAGCTGTAGTGTCTAAGGACCTGTAAATGAAACGTCATTCAGCCTTAAACAAAAGCAATGTCTTTTCTCCATGCAGTATTTGTTGCACCGAAGATGTTCGTTAAATCTGACTTCAAACAAGTTTTCTGTCTGTACTTGAAGTACACAGCAGCCAGTGAAGTCCCTTTACCTGTGGTAGAAAGAAACGAGGTACATACAGTTTTGCTATATTTGTTTTACCGCACTACATTTCAGAGTTCTGTATTTTTTTCTCTACTATACATAAATGACATTTATAGTAGATTTTCACATCTGTATTTTACAAAAAGCAGGTACTTGTTTGCGGTTGTGCCAAAAAAAAAAATGCTTTCCCAGTATTCTTTTTTAAAAAGTTAGGATTAGACAAAAGTAAATATAACAAAATGGAGAACATAAAGAAGTGTAGAAGCACTACATTTTTCCCCTTTTCCTGTCCCACTGTTGTTTTATGACACCTCTGATTTATTTTGTGAACCTTTTGAGGAGCCAGGCCCTTGGTTGAAAACCACCACTATATTTCTAAATTAAATTAATATAATTATATTAATTATACTAATATTTCCACTGTAATTTCTAAACTTCATGTACTGTATGTATGTCTGAATGCATGTAAGAGGGACCATTTTTCTGAATTGGTACTTTAACTTTTGATATATTAATTATATTTTTGAAGATAGTACTTCTATTTCAGTAATATTTTAATTGCAGGAATTTAACTTGCAAATTATTTTTTTACACTGGTGTCTTTGTACTTTTACTTAAGGATCTGAGCACTTTGGGTTATGGTATCTCCACTCTCACTTAACAGTATATATCACTGTGAAAAAGCTAAATAATCTGGGCCCAAATTTCAAGTACAGTTAGATTAATTTTTTTTATTATGTTAAGGAGGCCGGTCTCAGATCATGACATCGCAATCCAAACTGTACTGACAAAGACGAACGGCAGTCCCTAGTTAAAAACTGTAGGCCAAAAATATCAATGGGCTGACAAACTGCCACACTAATTGTCATGAAGCCTATTTAGAGATTTTAATTGTAACAGTCAGATACCAAACATGTGAATAATAAAGTAAAATGATAGCAGCTGTGGCTCAGAATTCTGCATCGGCCTCATTGGCTTCCTGTCACACTGTCATGGCTCACTGGGACTCTGGGTTAGAAAGGAGCCCGTCGTAACACACGTGCTTTTTCTTCCATGATAAACCAAAATGTCAGCTGTAAAAGAGGCTACAATGCATATTTTCAAAGTTTAATTCAATACCTATAAAGTTTTAATGTTATTTTGTTCTGGGGACATTCAGCTAGACATCTGCGTGCAGAGACAGCAAGATATACTCTTCAAAAATAGCACGGTTAAATCTGTATGAAGGTAGATAAATTGGATCAGCCTCAGTGCATGCTGTGAGGCTATTGCGGGCATAATTAAATATACATCAAGCTTTTTAAGTCACTGTTGCAGAACAAAAAGTCAACAGGCTTTGACTTGACTGAGTCAGTCCCCGTGGAAAGCCACATGACACATGCAGTAGCCTTATCTGTGTGCATGCCGCAGCCCTGCCCTGTGTTAATGAATAAATGAGCATCTGAAGTGCAGATGAATCATGCAGATCCGTAGCTCACTATGTTCTCGCCTTCTGTTCCATGAAAAAGTTAGAAATGATACTCTGTAGACGTACGAGTCTACAGCTGAACACTTGACCATTAATCTCTAAGCAAACATAAAGATAGTCACCGCAGCGACAGCATCCTTAGTTTACAGACGTCTTGGCCTCCGATTCCTTTTACCTCTTTGACGTTGTTTCGTATTTTTCCTGTAAATATGCCACTCTGGAGATTCAGAGAATGAACTAACACATTCAACATTCTCAAAAGGGCATAAAGTTTAGCCTTTTTAAATCATAAAACATTGTACTAATACAAAGATAACTCAAGAGTCACAACAGTTCACATGTTGGGTAATCAGGTGAGACATCTGCTGGGCTTGGATAATGGACACAGAACCCTTCACATCAAAGCAAACACTAACGTAGTTGAACGACTTCTCTTTTTTTCAGTATTCCTACAGACATTCAAATTGCTGCCTTTAACCCACAGTGTCCGTTGCCAGCTGTTGGCAGCGGACCTACTGTTGTAATTTAATGGGCAGCCAACTTATGGTAGTCATTAACCCCGATTATTGCTTTGTTTGACTGAAGAACAGCTGAAGAATATAATGCCATTGCCAAAGGACCAGGTGCACTGTAAACACTTTTCCCTCATGCTGCTATTGCCACCGCACACACTGCTGAACAACTTGAACTGTGTTTCATCAACACCGCAGTGAAGTCAGAGGCCTCCCACAGCCCATCTAGTCACAACTTATAAACATTTAACCCTAATAGGACTTTATGAAACACAGCACAATCACTGATGAAAACACACCCAACATTTAATCACACACAGATCCAAGCTATAATATCATTCCACTGTACGTTAAAGCTCTTCAGTAGACTATTAATCTTCTTCACGTAAGGTCATTCTGTGAAAAACGTTCAAGACCTTTCTTCTCTTTAACTGGCTGGCAGTACTAGCGGAATGGCCGCTATGACTTGAAATAAAGAGTTAAGTGATAATAAGCAACAAAGTGCTCTGATGCACCATGTTGAGATGAAGGATGCAATAAAGGGAGCTTATCTATTGTTTCATAACGAGGGCGTTTTATTGAGTTTTAGTTCACTTGTCATGACAAGAGAAAAAGACAGTAGTTGTTTATTTTGATAGTGACAGCAATGAATTACAGCATGAAACAGTACGACAGCTGGCATGCTGATGAGACGAGTGACTTGACTGTGGAGCAGCTGCCTATATTCGTTTGATTTTCTCTAAAAATACCCCTTTCAGCAAATCAAAGATGGTATTTCTAGTCCTCGTTACAAGATGTACCACAGTTCCAAGACTCCACAAAAAATGTTTTAAAGACCTCTGTGAAATGACAGTGTTAAGGCCTTTACACTCAGGGTGTGTAACAAATAAACAACATGAAAATGCGAATTGCTCGGACACGAAATGTTCAGATCAAAACTGAATGAATTTGCGACAGAAACACGGGAATACGAATTTGTGAAAGAGTTTTGACAGTTCCCACTGAAGAGGGAAAGGTGAGCTCAGAAAACATAGCAGATCTTATCAGCCATCAAAAAGAAAATATCGAGTAAAATACGACACCAAATGTCACAGGCATCAACAGTGGGCGGGTGTAAGCCATATGATTAGACAGGTAAAAAGTTGGCATAGCCTCCCATACGTTTTACGTTAGCTAGTCATCCAAAGGTTAACTATGTAAGCTTATGTTACTCACCATTTACAAAGCCCGATTGATCGACGATACTCTGCCGTATCTTGTCTAAGATTGTTGTCTCTTTAACCTGCACATTATTTGTCAAACAGCGCTCAGTGCTAAGAGACACAAGTGATGAGCTTGTCAGCCATTGTTGTTTATGTTGTTGTTGTGGGACACGGATGTGAAGTCCGCCCCGCACAACCATTGTGACTGGTTGATGCGTTTGTTCACGGTGCGAATGTTTGGAAAAATTGACCTTGATCTGAAAAATAAAAGGTTTGCTTTTTCACAGCGTGATATTTGCATTCTGTGTGAAAATACTCATGTCCAATTAGCAGTTTGAAAAATATTTTTTCCGTGTGAATAATTTGCATGAAAAAAATGCATCTGGTGTGTAAAGGCCTTTAATCAGATGTATGAAACAGGCTGTAGTAATGTAAAGATTGAGGTCCCGCACAGATGGAAATCTCTTCTGCGTCGCTGTCTGCCTTCCAACCATCTGCACACATTAGCTAACTGTTAATTTATTTGCTGAACAAC
Source organism: Acanthurus reversus (assembly GCA_029823135.1). Classification (NCBI taxonomy): domain Eukaryota; kingdom Metazoa; phylum Chordata; class Actinopteri; order Acanthuriformes; family Acanthuridae; genus Acanthurus; species Acanthurus reversus. The sequence goes on from JAPXVT010000022.1 coordinate 12,071,191, forward strand.
AGTCACAAGAATTTGTACAGTGTGGTCTGTCAGGCAGAACTTGAAAGAATGTGGAGTCCGCCTTTGGTTGTTTGAGTCAGCGGTGGTGGTTTTACACCTTTATGAGGGCAGCCAGCGTTAAGATTGTGTCTGTGAGTTTGGTGAAAGCTGTTTGTGTGTGCAGGTTAGTGTGAGCTTTCGTCTGTAAATATAATGACGAGTTATTGACTCAACAAACTTAAATTGAAAGAAACACACCAATGCACTTTCTAATGTGCGTTCGTTCCTCTGTGCAAGGTGATGTTGAGCGGATGAGTTGATGGTAAACAGAGGCATCAAAGTTGGTTTTCAGGGAAGCTTTGAAAACAGATTCTAAAAATAATGTAATTCAATATGCATTTTCTTAGACAAAAATTCTTTAAAAAACCAGAACGACCGAAAAGAGTACCTTGGTCTTACATCAGCGTGACTATTCGTGGATGCATCATGAGCAAGGACATACATCATTAAAGTTTTTATTCCAGTCTTGAAGCCCTTAAGTAATGCAGCCTAGACGGGACATAACTTTGCTCTTAGCACCTTTTCAGAGTGAAAGCCTCTGATATATTCCGCAAACGAATCAGATCAACCCATTGTGCAAGTTCTGCAGTCAGACTGATACTCCCACGGCAACCTCTGAATGGAGTTTATAATGAGCAGTTCTGGCCGTGTGTGTCCTCACCGGCGTCAGACAGACGTGTTATTATGTCCAGCTAAGGTGTGGTGGCGTACAAGCAGTAGAAATAACATCTCGCTTTAATGATGTGATTGCTTGTGATTGCTGCTCCTGTGCCGCTCGCCCTTGAGGCTGAGTTTATTAAATTACTTGTTTAATAGCTGTCTGCTAATTACTTGCAGTGTTAGATTCAGCTCTCAGTATATTTCATTTAAATAGTTTTAAGACGTTTATTTTCATGCATTTATTTGTGGAAGAAGCCAGAAGTAGACACACTTGCTCACTGTGTGTGTCCCGATTCTCTCAACATGCTTAACAGCTCTCAACCCCGAGGCTTGCATCTCCTTGAGTCTACTAAGTGATTGCTGATTAGCTAAAAGCTTTTCCTTTTAGTGAGGGTGCCTGTGTTTCGTGACTGTTGCTTCAGTGAGGCAGAGTTCTCATCTGAAACAAGCCCTTTTTCACTGTGGTCATTGGACGGCATTACTGCATCAGTAACACGATCCAACACAAGGTGATCTCTCCGCTCTGGGGAGAAATTATACGAGTAACTTCTCTTATTGGAATGTATCTAAATGTCCTACAAAACATATTTCTTAGACTCTGATTCATTCGCATTAAGGGTTAATTTTGTAGGATAACGGAAAACATCATGTTATTGATTGTGTGAAGTGTAGCCTATTGATAAGAGCTTAGATCAAAGAAAAGGACGCTTTGCCTGAGGCGTACTTTATTTATGTTTTTCTCTTAATGAGAGAGGCAACCTGATGCATCGACTGTTCAATACAGCATTTCTACCTAGAATAAAGGAAAATTGTTGTCAGGTAGTTCTGTGATGAGGCAGGGTACTTGAAGAATACTGTTTGCCTTATTATAGTTGTGAGAGTCCTTATGCGGATACAGAAGTGGCTATTTTTTACTGTACTTGTGGTATTTTTCCAAGAGTGTCTCACTGTTCATTTCAAAACCAGGACAACAAATACTCCTATTTTTTATCAGCTAATGTACCTTTACAGAAAAAAGGAAAAGAAAGAGGTAGATTAGCAGAAACTATAGCTGAACAATGAATCAGAATGTTTTTTTGATGAGGGTAAAATGTGTCACAACATACCATAAAATATTAAGCATGTGATCCCACAGAGATGGTCTACAAATCAGAGTCTTTAGACACAATACCAAACATGCTTGTTTTGAAGAAAACCCGGGCAAAAATCATATCATAATTTTTAGATTTTGTCATTGAAAATAAAATGTAAAAAAATTACTGTTCCTACTAAAATCTTGACTTATTGCAATATCTGTCACATTTTATTTATTCGTTTTTTAACATTGTTCAGCCCTGGCAGGAGAGGATATCGTTCTTAAATGAGCATTCCTGTAAAACAGCTGGACACAGCTTGCTGTCTGGTTTGTTATAAGGGTAATAATATTTATTTGTCCTTTGATAATGCTTTGTGTATTGTCACCTGTGGACATTTACAAACTCGCTGTCTGCAGTCTTGTAGACACCTTAACACCGTAAGAGTTTTCAAGATCAAAAAACTGTAATTCAATATATACATGATTTTATTTCAGTTATATCTGTTTTTGCTCTCAGTATCTGTGGCTGATTGTTACAGTCGTATAACCACCAAAGCCAACGTGACACTGCTACTGTTGGCAATGCACAAAAGCTGCAGTTTGTCCCCTTAATGTTTTATGTACTGTATGATACTCAACCATCCACAATCTCCTCTACCACAGGTGACTACTCTGGTGAACACCAGCAACAAAGGGCCGTCCAGTAAGAAGAAGGGGCGCTCTAAGAAGGCCCACGTCCTGGCAGTGTCTGTTGAGCAAGCTACCCAGAACTTTCTGGAAAAAGGTGAGCAGATCGCCAAAGACAGCCAGGACCTAAAGGAGGAGCTCATTGCTGCTGTGGAGGATGTTCGTAAGCAAGGTGAGCTCATTAAAAATTCTTATGCAGACACTATGCCTGTACGTTTAACGTTGTTGAATTCTAATATTTCTTGACTGATACCGTTCAGATAAATGCATTTCCAGTGTGCTACATCCCTGCCACTATTCACCACCAGACTTCTAGTACTTTCTCCTTGCCCTCAGCAGTTTTATTATTGCTTCTCTCCATTATAGAACAACATCTGACCCACATACTTAACTGTATAGTAAAGCATAGTGTATGACTCCAGATTTTTTCTGAACTTTCTAGAGCACTATTTTTCATCAAGAAAGGGTTTCCACCTACTGTTGGTCCCCACAGAGATTCCTCTGTAACCCTACAAAAAAGGATAAATTTAGGAGATAATTTCTGAGAGCACACTTTTATGTATTTGTTTTGTGAAAAATCAAGTTCCAATCTACCTTTTACAGTGGTGACGGAATAAGAAACGCTTTATGTCTGTGTAAAATATGAAATCAAAAGCTGTAGTATATGTTTTGCATTTTTGTTACACCTATCTATTTTAATGGCAGTTAAGAATAGTTCACTTTTAGGGACTAGAAGTACGAAACCAAACTGTAAAAACTGCAGATACTTCCCCATCTCTTGAAATTTGCCTAATTGTCTTGACTTTAATGCTTGCAATTTAACCACAGCTAGTCCGTGCAGTGTGCAGACACTATCATTACAGTATTAAAGTAACACAATGTGAACAGGACCGCAAGATACAAATGGCATTCATAGGGGAGACCCAAGAAATTAACACTTTTATAACTTAATGTATCTCACTAAAGTAAGCCAAACAAAAAAACTGCTTTTGTGAAGTTTTTTTTTTCCCCCTTCATTTTGTTGAGACTTCATATTTCTCCTCATCCTGTTTCTGTTGCACTCAAAGGCATTTCCAGACAGCAGGAACCATTTCATCGCTGTAGGAACTTAGTTCTAAACACTTCCCGTTTTTTGCAACCCCACCGCAGGAACTATGTTCATAGAACTACAGTATGTTTTGAGAACCTTTATTCTCTCCCACACCAGAGTAGGTACTTTCGCAGCAGGAGGAACTATAGTGATAGTAGTACTATAGTGATGTACGTTAATTTGTTAAACTCGGGAGCCAGCGCCGGTAACCGCTGTTTTTAAGAACCCAACAGCTTTATTACCAAGATGACACAAAATATGAACCAGAGCTCATTACGAAAGTGTTGTTTTTTTTCTTGTTGTGTCTTCGCTGACTTTAATGTGTTCAGCGAGAGCTTTATGGTACGTTATCACCACATACTGGACAAAAGCATAGAGTGGTAATGCGGCAGCCCTTGTTTGTTGTTGTTGTGTTTGTTGTCGTAAGGCGTACAAAAGTTACATTTTAAGTCGCGTAGAAGTGGCGTTGGTTTACCAATGACCAGTTTATGTAGCTTACGTAGAGGGTTCGTATTGGCGGTGCGAATGCTTACAGAAAAAAAGCCCTCAAAGGTGTTTCGTTCCCCAGGAAATCCCCATCAGACAGTTCCCCTCAAATAAGTCCTTGAACTGTTTGGTCCGAAAATGCCTAAACTGAGACACGCACTGTAATGTGCAAGTAGCAGGTGCAAGCTATGAATTTTGTGAATGAGTGTTAGTGTAAATTGCAATACTTTGCCAGCAGCGGAGTCACATACGTTTTGAGTTCCCTGGAATGTGCGCGTTCGCAGTTGTAACATGGACCTGACACTTGGGTCTATGGTATTAACATTCACTGTGGGGGACAAATTCACGGTGCACAACCCTGAGAATGTCACAGAAACCAGCATGCTCTTGGCTGGCCCTCTCCTGACTTGACGCACCTTCCTTTTTAGTCTTAGAGTTTACAGACTCTCTCACTGTTAAGACTGCTGTTTGTACTCTGGTTCAGAGTATCAGACACAACTCTTATCACTGGTGATGTCACTGTGACATTATGGTTCTTTAACGTGATAGTCACACAGCTGCAACTGCGTACTTATGGTAGTCACGAAAATGTGTGTAACACGTGCACTTACTTGTAAAAGTTTTTGCTTGCACTTCCTACATGAAGATTACTGTGTTTGGAAAGTATTAAACGCTCTGAATGTCAGAGCGAGTCAGAGCTCCACACAACTTTAGACAGATGTTGAGTTAAGTGGCAAGGCAAATCCATTACATAACAGATTAGTGCCCATTAGTTTTGAGCTTTACTTGGAGCATGCCATGCAGCCACACGAACGTAATGATCCTAATTCTTGAGTTGTTTACCCTAAAGTCATGCATCGTTAAACCTTCGACTGTCTGTGAGGGTGGGGAGCTTTGCTTAATTTTAAGAAATTACAGATACCCATTCTCATTAGCAGCAACTTGGAAATTCGAAACGTCTGTTAACGCTGAGGCTTCTGCACGGACGCAACTGTTCACGCCGACAAATCACCCTCCTCTGAAGTTTTTGCTCAGATGGGCCAATGTCAGTTTCCAAAGTTTATTTTCTGTGCAAGTGCAAGCGAGTGAGCCTTTATGTGAATCAAATGTTTGTCCCCAGAATGAAATTGGATTCCCTGTTCAATATCCACATCAGCAGAAAGAGCAAATGGAGCTCAGCATACAGAATGTTGTGTTGTACCGTATTCCTCATCCTGCTCTGTCAGCTCCACTTGTCCGCTGGTGCTGTTGAACACTGACTTGACTGCGTTGGCACTCAGCTCTTTTGAGGCGTGAAATAGACTGTTGCCATAGAGGTCATCACCACAGCTGACATTAGAAAGGAAAGGATCAATCTTCTTCACTTGTTAGATGTGTGAGCCAAAACCGAAGAAAGGCTGTGCTAAAATTAGTTTTTTAAAAAAGTTTTTTGGAAGAACTTATAATGTATGTGTCAGGGCATGTAACTAATGTATTTTTCTCTTTTTTTTTTTTCCACTTGTGCTCGCAGTTTTGCACAGTTGTGCTCGTGAACAAAAATGCTTCCCCTCGTAATTTATTGATGGCAAGACTCTGCTCCCTGAAAAAGGCCACATATTGAAGACCAGCACTAGAATATTAGATGGAAGTTTATACTTTACATCTGTTAACTTTCTAGTGCCACTGTGAAAATATTAGCACGCTGTTCAGCACAACAGTGGGCTGCACTTTCTTCACTTGCTCCCTATACGTCACTCTCCTGTTAGGCTGGATGTGATTACATGTGAGGTTATTGGGGATCATGGTTTCACATTCGTAATGTTAGAATTATGAGGCCTGAAATATGCTCTGTTTCCTGTATGAAGCTGACTGAAAGAATACCTCATTTTTGCTAGACCTTGCAGCAGTTCAAGGTCTCCCCGGACAAATCAGCAGCTAGTTGAGGTCACTGGGAATTGTAAAATGCCCTTAAATCTGTCATCGCCTCATCAGACCTCTGTCATCATGATCTCATCATCCCAAACTCCTTTATCTTGTCATGATTAAATTATAGATGCTGATTTCAGACCACAGTGGGGTTCAGTAATCATGCCCTTTGTACTGCCGCTCCTCACTAGCTCATTGCTGGGCCAGACAGACTTATGGCACTGCTAGCAACCGTCAGTTCATGAGTACGTTTGTGCCTTTGTGTGTGCGATTTTCAGCTGAGGTTTGTGTATTTATCGTTATTTACGAGAGAGCTGCCACTTATGTCGACTTGCTGCCACTTTGTTACTGCCCCAGAGGGGAACTTTTACTTCTTTACTTAGAAAACATCATGTTTTCTCACTGATGTTTTGTTGTATAGAAGCATCAAAATACATTTTTTAGGTGAAGGAACACCGATCACTGAAAAGGCATTGTTGCTGCTGAAAAAATAAGTCAGAACACACATGTACTGAAACGATAACTAAATAATTGTATGCAGTTTGTTCACGTTCGAAGCGATGTGTTTTGCTCAGAGTCATGGTTGAATTTAATGCTTTCTAAAATATTTCTTGACCTAAGTGAAATGGGTGGAGGGAGGTCATAAGCAAACCGCTTTGCAGCCCGTTATGTATTATGCAGAGGAACAGCTTGGCCAGTTATTATTATTCCGGAAGGCTTCTCAAATCACTGCAGTTATGTGAGTTTGAGAAAACTGGGGCTTCTTTAAAACCAAATTCTGAATCATTCATTTCTGAGCAAACAGAACCAGTTTTTTGTGCTCAGAATCAGGATAAAGTTTTTGTCTCCTAAGGGAAATTTGTCTTGGGCAACAATACCACAAGCTGCAGTGACAAACGTACAAATGATAATAAAAACTAAGACTCATGGACAGGGTAAAAAGACAGACAGTCTACTCTTAGTGCATGTGTTAATGTCCCAAACAGTAAGAAAGGAAATTTGCATGACCTACATGCAATAACACCTGCCCTAAGTACTGCACAAGCTTTTAATACATAGTATGTAAAATGTAAATAGTATTGTACAGTACAAATAGCACCTTGATATCAATGTTAATTGATAGCTTTAATGAAGTTAGTTAGTAATGGCCCTTAAATGGGTCATTTCCAGTGTAGACATATTTGAAAGAAACCCAATGTTTATTCAAACCACAACTTTATGTTCACTTTATCCTATACTGGTCTTACACAATTTAAATTTAAAAACTGGGATGTATGCAGCATGTAGACTCACAGTTACGAGTAATGATAAAATTCTGTCCCTTGAAAGTCAAATGTGACAGGTGAAGCTTTTCCCTTTCAACTTGCAGGAGAGACGATGCGCGTCGCCTCGTCAGAGTTTGCCGACGACCCGTGCTCCTCTGTGAAACGCGGCACCATGGTGAGGGCCGCCCGCGCCCTGCTTTCTGCCGTCACCCGCCTGCTCATCCTCGCTGACATGGCTGACGTCATGAGGCTGCTGTCCCACCTCAAAATTGTAAGTGTGATCGTCAGTTCATTTTGACAAAAGAAAGGTTGTGTTCTTCAGGCTGAGGAGCAAAGTGAACTTCTTGAACAGTAGTTCAGCTGTTTGCTTGCTGGTTGACAACCCTTTGACCGAGCAGGTGTATTCAACTACAAATCCAATCTAGTTAGAAAACATTTCCTCAAGCAAAGGTTCAGAACATCATCATGTCTAACTCGTGTTCTGATTCAGTATGAAATATTTCAAAGTAGCCTAGTAGTTGTAACAACATTTGTATGAAGTCAACAGCTGACGTTAAATCCATCCATGAAAAAAAAAAAATTCAATTCTTTGTGGCTATTGATGCTGATAGAGGTATCTGCCTGTTTTTCCTCACAGAGCCCTTCTTCATGTTTTCCCTTAAATAAGGTTTCAGCTGCGGCACTCGTGCAACTCCTTGACAAACCCTCCATCAGTAAATGTTTTTTTTGTGTGGACCCAAAATCCAAACAGCTCTAAGGGAACACTCATTAGCACGTTGTTGGGAGCTGAACGAATGTGTCAGGATTCTGGTGGATTGATCACACTGGGCTCTTAGATTGCTTATTTTCTGTGCCCTCAGTTTGGACTTGAGTGGGTGAATTTGCTCAAAAGCTTTGTGCTTTGTCTCATTGTGGTGTTTCACATTGCCTCTATAAAGAAATGCAATGGTCTCTGAATATATGAGACAAAATGGAAGAGTGAACATGTAAGAGTCCGTCCGATCCGCATTAAAAGCTCTGTTGTCGCTGTCCACTTTTCTCTTCTTAGAGAGCGCCACGTGGAATTATTTTTCTCTGACTCGATTAAAGTTGTTTCTCCAGCTGCTGTCTCCTGTTCACACGTCTCTCAGTTTGTATATTCTCTAGTTGTCTCTCTCCTCAGTGTGTGTGGTGTGTATCCAATGACTCGGGTTGCAGTTTTTAACACCTGGAATTGACAGACCAGATGCAAGCATCCTGTTGGATGACTTAAAATGCTTGCAACTGGTCTGTCAGTTTCCTGATCAGCTAAACCAGTGACTAGAAAATAGAAAATCAAATTGAGGGAAAAAAGACGGTAGAAACCCGCACCTTCCCATTCTCAGTAAACTGCCATGCATAAATGAAATCAGACAGTTTTGCTTGTAAATGTCTCCTTGTATTCCTTTTATTAAAGAAAAACACATTAATGATAATTGTCACCCTTAATATTTTTTATATTTTAGATAATTATTTTAATACATCTAATGCAAAGTTAGAAGTTGCCTTGAAGTTGCTCCCCAAATTTTTTTTGCAAGTGACAGAATCATATGTATTACTAAGACATGCATACACAGTGTACATACAGATGTGTCGAGATGTTAAAAAAAGGACTTCCTGTTGCTGGATAGTCTATAGACGCACTGTAAGCTTTTATCACAACCTCTGCTCACATTAGCATATAGATGAAGCATGTAGGAGTATCCAGGGAGCACACATCTGATAGTACTGTATTAATATCATGCCATGGTGCTCTGATGGGATTAAAAACACATACCCGTCCCACTCACTGTAGAGACATTTGAACAACACAGGTTTCTTAGTCCTTTACTTTGAAAGTGGCACGAGGCTTTGAAACAGTGATACAGGGTTCTTCAGAGAATGTTATGCAGTAGGTTTAATTTGAAACAAACTCAGGCCTGCATGCATCTTCATTCACACATTGTGTCTCTCTCTCTCACACACACACACACACACACACACACACACACACACACATGCACTGAAAGTCTCTTTTCCAGCCTCATTCTTGAGGCCCACAGAAGGGCTTAACTGGAGCCAGTATAAGCTTTGCCATCAAAGGCCACTTAAAAGTTATCTCACTCGCTTCTCTATTTTCCATTACATCGTGTGCGTTGCTTTCATCAGGCCTTGAGAATCAGAATGTACTCCCAGAAGAGGCTGAGATTGCTAAAATGAAACCCATTAAAATTTCACACTGAAATGTTTTTGTCTTCTTTAGCTTTTACATGAGTAAAAGAACGTTTTCAACTTATACTTGTTTTTTAGTAATTTTTGTAGTTTTATTATAGTTATGTTCCATTCTATCATGCATAGCTTAAAGTTTATCACTGAATAAATCTATATTTTAAACTACGAATAAACTATTAAAAAAATTAATATATATGTATTTTTTCCTTTTTCTTTTTTGGGAAAAAAAAATATTGATAGTTGTTCTTGTGTGTGTGACAGGTGGAAGAGGCCCTGGAGGGAGTAAAGAATGCTACCAATGAGCAGGACCTGGCCAACCGCTTCAAGGAGTTTGGGAAGGAGATGGTGAAGCTGAACTATGTGGCAGCCAGGAGACAGCAGGTAACCGGATGCCCCCTGTCTTCAGCTCTCTGCTTCTGACTTGTGTCACAGGGAGCTTCCAGGACAGAGGAAGAGGAAGCTCCTAAAAAGTATCTTCACTTTGGACTTCTCTGTCTTGATCTTCAAACTAACAAACCCTAACCCAACTGAACATAGATGGTGTAATAACGTTAAAATGTTTAATACGAGGTTACTGGTGGCTGAAACTCAAACCAAGTTTAAATTAATCTGCCCGGGAAGCAAGTGTAGCAACTGTTTTAACAATCTCACTTGTGCAGAAAGTGGTGCTGTCATTGGTCTCAGAGTCTGACAAAATATTGTCCAACTCCATAATGAATGTGGGTTTATCTGCTTTGCATAAGAGGCATTGTCTCTTTAGCTTCCATAGAGACACAGACAAGCTGCCATTATGATGTGATTAAACTAGATGCTGTGTTTCCTCTAGCTCATAATTTAGCAGCAAAAGACCCATTTTTATTCCATTATTGTAGTAATAGTTGTGGTTTGAAACAGTGCTGACAGTCCAGCACATTCAAAATAGTTGTTATGATGTAATCAAGACATTAGGAGTGGTTGTCTTCATATATGTTGGTAATTTATGTGTTAATGACAGCTAAGGCAGTTAAAGGTGTACTTCGTAACAATTAAGCAAAACATGTGATACTGATTGTTACTGTAAATAATTAGCTTTAGACCAGGAGTACAGTAAGAATTCATGTTGTGCTATTCCTGTTTTTAGTAATATTTAAAAAGGTTAGAAAAAAATGTTCCTGTAAATCAGCCCAGTATCTGCATTAGTCTTATTTGGGAAGAGGATAACACTTGAAAGTGTTTTCCAAACATGGCCCCTGGTGTGATGAAAAGCTTTTTGACGACTTTTCCTGCAAGTGTCATGTTGGCAAGAATCCACCCTGCTAAATGTCTCAGAGCAAAACATTGAACTGAATTCAGTTCAGCTTCCAGGGCTGCTGATCTGCTGACTCTGCCTCAACTTTGTGCGGTTGGTTGGTTATGTTTGTGCAGGAAGTGTCTCAGACTGTTTACGGCCAGATTTACGTACAGTTTGTGCTCTGCTGAAGTTATGGTCCTGTCAAAACCACATGTCTCTTTTAGCAATACTCCAATATTTTGAGAACACGCTGTATTCATACGTACGCATTGGCTTTTCTTTTGGGGAGAGATTATTAATGTTATTGTTGCTTACTTGTGAACATTTTTTACTCTCTCAGGAACTAAAAGACCCCCAGTGTCGAGATGAAATGGCAGCTGCGCGTGGGGCTCTGAAGAAAAATGCCACCATGCTGTACACGGCCTCCCAGGCCTTCCTGCGCCACCCAGATGTGGCTGCTACACGTGCCAACCGAGACTACGTGTTCAAGCAGGTACAGGAGGCCATAGGAGGCATCTCCAGCGCTGCTCAGGCCACCTCACCCACTGACGAGAAGCACGGACATGCAGGCATTGGAGAACTGGCTGCTGCTCTCAATGAATTTGATGTAAGTCTGCCATCATTTTGTTTTTCTTTCAAATGTTACACTCAGTGTGTATTTATATACACAGTAAATGTATAAAAACACAGATTCTGGTATTTCATCAGCTTTAAGAACACATTTATATTATATTATATAGTAAGACTATTGTTTGTTACAGCTCTTAAACGCAACACGTTTTTTACATATGACACATACAGCATCATGAGTATTTAATTATTTTTATATAGTGCATAGCTGTGAGAATTAAGTTGCTTGGTGTACGGTAGACACATCTATATGATCTGACATTTCCAGGTCTGATATTTTGGATAGATAGCTCTGCCTCATATCAAATCCTTTTCTGTCTATAAAAAAGAAACAAACATAATTCAGGTTGTTTGCTGAACACTTCCCCAAAGACCGTCTTTAAAAATATCCCTATAATCTATTTTTTTACTTTACATATGTTGTGTGCAAGTTAATATTTCCAATATCTCCTAAGAGAAATTTACTGCACATAAGGAAAGCTGCGTGGTACCTCAGAAGTATTTTTTATCAGCATGGCTTTGTGAGAGCAGCAGCTTCTGCGTCTTTATGGGCTTTCACGCTGACACTTCTGAATGCGTATTTGTCTCTGTCTCGCTGTGTCTTTCACCTGTGCTGAAATGTGTTTTTGTAGTTTCTGGTGCTTCAGGTGTTTTTTTTTCCCCTTCCTTGTTAATTAGCAATTTTATCTATATTTTGACAGGTATCCTGCCTTTAAATTTAAAAATACAAGACACAACAATCTGAACTAATTTGTGCTCGAAACAGAGCTGTCCCTAAAAAACATGAGTTTGTGCTGCCATCTAGTGGTTACACATTAGTAGTGAACTTTTGGTTTAATCCAAGCTGGCAGCATTCTGTTGTTTAGGTGATTTTGCCAACAGTCCAGGACGTCGAGGTAGTTCTGGAAGTTGGATCAGGACCTCCAGCCAGCCATTTTTCATTACAAACATCCAGTTTTAAAATGTGTTGTGAAAGCAAGAAGATTCTGTTAGAATAAAAAAAATCCACAGTTCTCTGACCTCTGAGAAGCAGGCTTAAAAACCACTGTGTCAGGGTCAAAATAGTACTTTTTTTAATTTGTGTATCATATTTTTATCTTTCATAATTGTTCCTTTAGCTTGTGTGTTGACTGATGACACATAGACTGCATTTCCATATAGATATATTAGATAATAAAGTGTAACTTAACCCCTAAACCACTTTTTTCAGCTAAACACCAAGGCTAAGAAGTATTTGGTAGTGTTTTTGATTGATTCAGGTCTTAATCTTGACACTTTAGTGCATGTTAACTGACTTTTCCATATTCTGTTATAAATGTGTGTAGTGACTGCCATCT
>JAPXVT010000022.1:12156221-12166505 GCA_029823135.1 Acanthurus reversus
AATATACATGAGATAAATAAGGATTTTTTTTCCTGCAAGGCTACTCAAGTGGAATCCCATGATTAAAAAAATAAATACAGTAGTGGAAATGTGCGTAGTTTGCCTTCTTTTCAATCGGAATTTCTCATGCTCTTTACATGTCTCAGTAAAAATAAGAGTAATCGTGCCGTAAGTCATACTGAAAGGAAAGCCTCTCTCAGAGATATTTTTGGTCAGTTTCTAATGATGTTTTCCCCTCGCACAGCGAGCTGTGAATGGACTCACCCCTATTCTACGATGGTTGCTCTCCAACCCTTGAAGAACAAAGCCCTGCTACTGGCAGCACTAAAGCTTTTTGGCATTTAAGCCTTTTCCTCTGTCGTTTCTGATTTTAATTCTGAAATAAACTGATTTGCGATACCTCTATCAGTCACTCCTGACAAAGATGTTATGAGCAGAGTCAGGTTGAACACGCTTACGTGCTTCCAACCAAAAATGTTTGAAAAGCTAAAGTGTCATTTACGCTCAGTTAGAATGTGAACATGCTACTGTGAAAATGCCTACAAATGGACTCCATGGAATACAGCAGACATTGCTTTTAACTGCAGCCGTAAATTTTCAACTAAACCACGATGTTAAAAATCCTCATAAAATGGATTTAAAACGGAGGAAATGTTACTTTCCACTTGAAACAGTCTATTGAAGAGGCAACTTCAATAAACAGAAAAAATAAAACCACAAATGATAAGTGTACATGAAGAGGGTTTTAATGAGGTAATTATACAACATCAAAAGGAATCTTGAACTGTCGTCTCGTGGTGTCTACGGGTTAAGATCCGAATAGCAAACAAGTTCAGTTGTTCTTTCTTGAAGTTGATGCTTTTCAACTGAATGTGTGATTGCTATTTTTGCGTCTCCATGAAACTGACATTTTCTTTGTGTACTTTACTACTCACAGGCATCCCTTGTATGACGTATGTAGAACAGGCTTGGTTTTCCCTAGGAAGATGCTAGAGTCTCTTTTTTACACGGTGTAAACATAAAACTTATGTTTGACTCATCTTTTTGAATTGCTCCAAATGAAAAAAATACAGTAACATAGCTGGCAATCAATAGGAGTTGTTTTAAATTTGGTTGTAAAGTTATGGCTTTGTGTTTATAGAATAAGCGTAAGTCTTACTGTAAGTCACATGTTGCGTCTGATTTTAAGACGTGATACAAATGTGTGTGTCAGTCACTGGCTTTTAAACCCTTTGTGCTGCATTCACAGTAGAGACAGCAGGATATGTGCAGTGGACATATCTTGATGACGGTATCCTAACAAAATACACACCAGGTGTTTTATTTGCGAGCAGTCTGAAGGATTCATAATCTAAATGGGCAATTTGGAGCGCCCAAAGATTGTTTACCCCACAGGCGTGACTCCTGACAAGCGTGGTCTCAAGAGTTTTGCATTTGGACAGCTAGTCTGGTGAGGAGAAACTCTAAGTTTTAACTGAGCTGTTAATGTAGTTCTACATTGTTTTTCATTCCAGCGCGTCTGAAAATTAGTGTAAAGATAATCTTCACTATGCGGCATGCTTTGTTAGGCTCTTTTTATTCAGCAAGTCTCAGCAAATTCAAGATATCTTTTGCAAGGGAGACCTGAGAACAAATTAGTTACAATAAAGACAATATTGCAACTAAAATGGTGCAGACAAAAAAGCAAGAGTCAAAAATGCACACACGCACAAATTACACAATATGTTCGAAATATAAGATGCTAAAACAGTGAGTTCCCATAGAGATATGTGTCTGTCAATGTAATGTTAAAAAACACTGACATCCTTTGCAGTTGGAAAGTACAATCTAATGGTCAATTAACAGGTGATACAATAAACTATTGTTCTACTAGTCCTGTCATAGCTTTTTGGTATTTAGTTTACGCAGGGTAAATCTGCACAGTGTTCTTGCTTAGTGCTTTTTTTAAGGTTAATTCAGGTGCAGGGCTTGACAGAAGTGAAAAGGCCCATTTCATTGCCCTACAAAAGTAAAGTTCAAAAACGAAGTGGTAAGTCATGTGTGCACTGACAAGTGATTTTCACATCAAACTGTGCTGTGATCTGGTGTCATTCTTTGAATTGAGCTAAAGACGTCAAATGTCTTGGCAACTTGGAGAGCAAAGCCTTACAGATGGAAACATTGGTGTGCAGCTGTTGTCTAGATTCCAGAGCATTTTATCACAAGGAGTCCAACGCCCGTCTTTAGTAATGAATCAAATAGCTGTTAATGGCATCCAGTGGTTTTTAATGTGCTAAAATGAAAACACGCTCCGTTCCATCATGGATCTCATTTGACTTGTTTAGTTTATCAGCACATTTTTCAACATGCCTTTTAGACAAATACTGTTACGCAGTCTTACATGATATTTCTAGTCATGACAAGCATAATAATGGCAGACTATGCTCTGAAAAAACTAGAAAAATATTGAAACTTAGTGTGAAAAATGAGTGGGAAGTTTGCCGACAGACACCACAATGCAGATAGAATGAAATGCTCGATATCATCTTGAGAAGTTCAAGAAGATAAATTAAGCTTCCTGCACAGCATGTTTTCAGCTAGCATACGGTGCTTATCTCTCAGCAAAATTTGAGAGTATTAGTAGACTAAATGCCTCCCAGTGCGTCTATTTGTAAGGCTTTTGCTCAAACCTTCGTGTACAGTTTAACGTGAGCCTTGCAAACAGAGGGCAAATTATTTGTACATTTTATTCAGAAGACACCTACAGAGTGAGTCACACTTACATTATAATAACAAATCCCACAAAAAGCTGTCTTGGTTTACATTGCATATAAATCCAGTTTCCTCACTTAATGCTGTTATCATGCCTTTTCCTCTGCTCTCTCTCTCTGTAGTCATGCAACAAGCTGTTTCAGTGATACGAATATGCCACTGCTCAGGCACATACAGTGGGACAGAAATTATTCTGCCCTGCAGACATGTAGCTCCAGAGTTGCAGTGCATATAGAGTAGATAGGATTAAGTGAACCCTGTAATGGGACAAGTTTGCCTTGTGTGTATTTTTAAATATAATAATGCTATGTTTTACATATGAACCTTGGAATAACAGTTTATTTAAATAGAAAGGAAAGCTTCCAAAATAAACATTTTAAATGTGTGCGTGGGTTTTGCTATTTTGACTTTTTTCTTTGACATTGATATGTCTTTACATGTGAGAAAAGATGGAAACAGATAAAGATACTTTGTAAAATAAATCTTCAAGGCATGGTGGCTAAGAGATTAGCATTCAGTGGTTAGTACTGGTTCGGGGTTTAATATTTCTTATTCAGGTAATAGTGCAATGTTTAAAGAGCACAGCTTTAAACATATTAGCATGAAGATGAAGGTGTTGTAGAGTGTTTACTTTTAATGCTGGTGGCCCAGTTTTGGGAAGCTGTGTCAAGCTGTCTCCGCCATGTTTTTTTATTATACAACTGTAACCATAAGTTTTGCAAAAATTTTAAATTGATTTTGGTTGACTTGCCTTGACCAGATTCTACAGAAGCTGCCATCGATCCATACTGTGGGACTAAACACTGGCATTGAATTTGTTGTAGATATAGTCAACTATGTCTGACAATTGGCAGAAAAAAATGCCTTATGGGCAGCATAAAATTTACAAGGTACACAGACACACACACACACACGCACACACACAAAATAGTATTTTAAGTATTGATGTTGCAGGTCATTTGCAGTATATTTTAGGGTTCTTCTGTTAATTTTTACATTGATTTACATTGTTTTGACAAAACTTCAAGCTTACCAAACACTGCTTTTTCATTGTTCCTGTGGTGTAGTTGTCTAGTCAGCATTAGATATTCCTCATAAAATGTTGATAATGATGCCTTAAATGTCTTGAATGCCCACTGCAGAGCTCCTTTTCATGCTTTTACTGCATCAAAAACTTATGTTTTGAGCCTGAGGAACCTTAGACCTGAGGAAGAGCCTTTGGGCGTTTTTGGTACGTTTAAAAGCATGAAAAGAAACCCTACAGTGTGCAAAACCTTTTTTTTTTTTCCCTGGCTTGGCACCTGCACCTAGTGTATTTGGATATGCGTGCATTTGTTTATGACTAAAATGCTTATATGATCAGACTTCAGTGCATTACTTTAACTCCAAATATTGCTTTCATTTGATGTGCGAGCCTGTTTGCCTGGAGCTCACTGCTATGTTTTGCTGCACTGGCCACCAGGACTTGTCACTGAGAATAGACTAGAGTCTAAAGCAACCCTAAGAGCCTGCAGCTAATCAGGGGCCATGGGTAAACAGGAAATGCGAGTAAGAGTTGGAGAGATATGAGGCTGGAAGAGCAAGACAACAACTGGGAGAGGGGGTGAATCGAGTGGCAAAGAGAGATGGAGAGACATTAGGTCAGGGAGAAGCTTCCCTTCTTGTGACCTATCATGGGGTTAGTGCGGTGAGAGAAGAAATCTAATTAATGTATTGAGGAGGACTGTTCTCACAGAAACTCCCTGAGGGCGATTACTCACCTCAAGGCTGTAGCCTTCTCAGAGATACCCTGTGACCACATGTGGCCTGAAGACACAGTCACACATGCAAGCCTCATCAGAAGTCTCTTTTGCTTATCTAATTAATTACAGTGCTAGCTTCATTAGCAGTATGAGGCATCAAATGCCAGCATTTGTGAAGTGAGGCGTTTTTGTTATTTCTTAAAAATAAATTGCGCTTATTCGCTCTTGGGTGGAATGAATAAGTCTCACCCTCTTAATTGCAGAAAGCATGCATGGTTAAACAATATTCTGTCAATAAATACAACACTAGTTAGAGAAGGGAGTGTAGACTTCCTCTTTGCTTTCAGACTTTTTATTCATATTAAAGAAGATGAGTGATGCTCGGTTTAAGATAATGTAGTTCTCGAATCTACTTACTGATGGGTGCATCAACTGGTCGGAGATATACAGTACATTCACAGCCTCTGTCTGTCAAATGTTCCGGTGATTTACACAGTGAAATGTGAACCTGCTTCCAAAACTTAGTACCAGTTTTTAACTAACTAACTAGTGTTTTTTTGTACCTAACAGTACTAAAAAGAAAAGATTAATCAGCATGTCATTTATTTAGGTCCAAAGCATGTTTCATAATCACACAAAGGCACAGCTGCAAGTCTGAAGTGCTTGGTCATGTGTGCTCAGACAAGCAATTTTTTTTTTTTTTTTGACCTAGCTCAGTATGTTCAGCATGTTATGTGCAAAAACACCGTGTGATCTGCCATATAACTCAAAGGTGTCGCTATATGCCATCACCCTCTCAGTTACTCTGCTCATTTCGGAGCTTTTGATGGCTGTGCCAGTCGGCTGGTAAAAGCTAACAACAATGGCTCAACAAAGGCAGAGAGGAGAGACAGCCATACTTTTCTAAGAAAATGATATTTCTGGATGTTTAGAGAGGCATGAGGCAAGATTCAGCACCTTCAGATAAGCAGCAAAAAGCAGACACTCTAATGTGCTTGAGTGTTGACTTTATACACGAATGTGAAGAAAACAGTTCATCCGCCACAGGCTCTTTGAAATATGAACCCAAGTGAATTTGTGCACTTTTTCAGTTTTCTTACTTTTAAAGCACATGCTT
Organism: Acanthurus reversus; assembly: GCA_029823135.1. Classification (NCBI taxonomy): domain Eukaryota; kingdom Metazoa; phylum Chordata; class Actinopteri; order Acanthuriformes; family Acanthuridae; genus Acanthurus; species Acanthurus reversus. Next base: position 12,161,832 of record JAPXVT010000022.1, read on the forward strand.
TGACTGGTTGCAGAGGTAATGCAATGCAGTGATGAGACACGTGTAATTTAATGCTTTAGAGACACGCAGCCTGTCTCACCAGTCTGCAGCTGCAGTTTGATTGTAAATGACCGACACTAAAGGCACTCGTACACACAATCATTCTTGGATAATAATATTGGGGATAATTACCCATCCAGCCCTGCACTTCTTTAATCACATGAAGGATTGAAATTTGATGTGTGCTGAATCACATATGCAGCAGTCTGCCAGAAGTAATAGGTAAAGTAAGAGAGGGGCACACTTGCCACAAATGAAAAGAGGTTAAACTGCCTACTGACTGTGACTGCAGCAGTTATGTACAAGTGCTTTTGAGTGACTTGCCTGGTGTTATAGCTGAAATGTAACTGTATGTGGAAGTGTATTTGCATGTTAGATTTTTTTAAAAAAGGAAAAAAAAAAAGATCTACATAAGCATAAGCCCAGGTGTGCCACTTACATTCGCTTTGTTGTCTCTGTTGCCATCATGAACACAAATAAAGCGTCAGCTGTAGATCGGCTGTGTTTGTTGCTACAGGTTCCTGTTTAGAGGTCAAGATCTGGGCATTAATTCTAGACACCTATTTCAATTCAAATTCAATTCCATTAAAAAAATTACATAGAAACAAATTTATGAGACTTCTTGAAGGTGCACACCTACATTATTTTAAATAAATGAAATAGCCTGTGGTCAGAAAATAATGTCGGAGATCTGAGCCATTAAAAAGGGTCAGGTGAGAGACACCTTGATTCTTTTTTCTGTTATGAACACAACCCCCCCCCCAAGAAAAAACAAAAACAAACAGAAGCAGCTGGTTAAGTATCTTTCTGCAAGTCAGATTAATCCCCTACAGAGCAAGCAAGGCATAGGGACACACTTGATTTCTGTGTGTGTTCCTGCACAGTGTGTATGCAATGCAAGGCAAAATAATAACATCATGGATTAGCGCGGACATGAGGTTAAAAAAGAATGGATGTTGTAACCACACTAATATTTTAAGGTGTCGATATCTTAAAATAACATTAGTGGGGAAAAAAACAAAAAAAGGAAAGGAAAAAAAAAAACTAGCAAAACAAAGACATTTTAAAAAAAACCCAGCAGATTCACCTGCTCTGTGATTTCCAAAGCTGTCAGCTTGATAACAGTTTCTGTCATAAATATTTATCAACTATGTTATTGATTGATTGATGATGTTGTTGTTGTTGTCTTGTACTCATATTCCAATAACAAAGAGTAGAGTTTTGAAGTACTTTTGGACATTCCTTTTTTCATTAGACAATGTTACTTGACCCACAGTAAAACCGTAAACCAGCACGAAAATCTTGGTTAAATTATCAGTTAAAAAATAAATAAATAAATAAATAAAAATTTAAAAATAAATAGATAGGATAACCAGTGCTCTTTTTTTTAATCTGGTTCTTCAAAAAAAGTAAAAATTTTGAGTGCTTCCCTGACTCCAAAAAAAAAAAGGTTTAGGAATAGGTGCTCTTCGGATAAGAATACACGTTGACACAAAAATCTCGAAAAACAACTCCAAGGCACTCTCCTAAAATGAAAATCAAAATGTAATTGTAATTTTTGTAATGACACAGTCATGTAAGACCTTGCAAACATACTGGTGCACATTTTGGCATTAAGCCTTTGTCAGGGGTCAAAGCAATCAGATTTCTGTTTGTTTTGATCTGCATCAGAGGTAGTGCTACAAGCTCTCCATGTGTTTCTAAATGGTATGAATCCCTAACATCCAGCTGTCTAGATTACAGAGTGGGGGGGAAATACACCTTTTAGATCTTAATAAGACTAAATGCCAAGACTCTTTGGAATATGTTCGTAGGGTCTGAGATGACCGTGCAACCACAGTAAAGGCATTTTAGTAGTTTAAAAAGAGATTCCCTTGGAGTTGTTTTTTAAAGTTTTATGTCTGTTTTTTTGATTGAAAGTCAAAGGTACAAGCTCGTGTACCTAAAACCTTTTACAGTAGGAGCCATTAAGTTATCTAAGAGAGCAATGTGTTTCTGAAAAGAACAACAGTAAAACAAAAATGAAATTGCAATACAGAAGAAGGAAAAAACCCAGATGCCCTCCCAAATTTCAGGTTACACAAGCATACTGGACATTTTTGGGCTGACTAACTGGGCTATTACTAAAGGTTAAAATACTGAGGCTTTTAAACAACCTATAATAATATGTTCTCTCTGTAACTGGTGGCTCAACCCCCTCCTTTATACATAAAACAAACAAAAAAAGCCCTGTATGTGAGTCAGTATTGGTTATCTATTATTCAACCCTAGAAACAATTGTTTTGTTGTGTCAGAGTCATCACTGTATGTTCTTATTTCAGCTCAGGACTATTTAATGCCTCAAATGGTCCATCTGCTGTTTCCATCATGAGGGACAGAAACAGATTGATCATAAAAAATGAATGAAGTGAAAAATGTAACTTTCACTTCATTACAGGCAACTCATCACAGTTCTTATTTTTCCTGCAAGGGTCGGGCGTGTAGAACGGTGACGTATGAGAGACAGAGAGTGGTCTGTCGGTGTTGATCTGAGGTCACTGCAAGTTATTAACCCCTCCACTTGAATCACTCTGTCATGGGTAAACAGTCAGGAGTAAATAATCGTACTCTGCTTGCCCCCTTCTAACCTTTGACCAACTGACATCTGCTTGAAGAAACTTCCAGCTGTTTTTTTTTTCCCTCAATGCTACAAATACTCATTCTTTTAAAATAATACACAGTCACAAGGTCCTACCATGACAATACCATCCGTCGTTTGTCGACAGGGCGTGCATCCATAAAACGCATCCCCTCTATTAAAGTACCTGTCTGTGCAGCATCTAATCCTAACCAAGTGCTCTTCAGAGACACCTTCAGAAAGAGATTTATCATGAAATATGGATACAGCTAAAACTATTAATCAAAGTTATGATGTGTGTTGTTCAATAAATCCAGGATGAGATGGGAGACTGATGTCATGCTGCTACTTAGAACCACTAAGCTATTCAAAATTGAATGCATATTAGAGTAATCAGTTTCCTAGAAGAAAAAAAAAAAGTATTGTAAAGTTCAAGTTGCTGGTTTCTTAAAAAATACATTGACTTCATCATCAGCCAGTGGTGTTTGCAATGGCACACAGCATTACCATTTAGAATTTCTAAGACCCTTACATTATTCTTAGTTTAACCATTTACTATGTGCCATAGTATTTGATCTATAACCCGATCTGTGTGTGAGCTTTTGTGTTATGGCAGACAAAGACAAAGTAAATGAGCATACTAAAAATATGGAGGAAATAAGTTGTACCTGGAGCTGATTTCTTTTTTTCGCGAAGATGCACTCGTATAAATTCATAACCAGCCTAATAAATCAGTGGTACATTTCTTTTTCTATCTTACAGGACAGATGACTCTGATGTAAAGCTTCACAATCTTTTTTAGACAAGGATTTGGATATACCAATCGAGTCACAACTAATGTTATTAGAGGAGATTTGGTTGCAGTTTTATCAGGGGAGGAAAGTTTCTGAAACTGAGACCGAAGTGGCGGTAAAAATATCCTTAGTTTCGTTTACTTGCACTGGCATCGTCAGCATCGTCAGTGCAACTTGTGCAGTGCTCTTGGGCCAAGAAGATTTTAGTGGCCCATGAAGGATAGGAATTATTGTCACTAAGTTATTATAGATCACATAGACAGTGTCACCCCGCCTTCAAAACAACTGTCCAACAGAAATAATAAAATCAGTCCGTTATATGTGGGCATGAGCGTGTGTCTATGTTTGTGGTTGGGGGGGGGGGGGCAAGAAAAGTATTTGCACAGGGGCCAGTCACAGTTACGTTAAGCTGCCTATTTGGGGTAAAATTTTGATGTCATGTCCGATATTGTTTGGTAAATTTTAGTATTTAATCTCAAAAACAAATCCATTGACTGACAAGGGAAGGGGTTCAAGACTCAGGCACTGCAGAATTAACATCTATTACCCACTCAGGCTTTGTGCTTGTCAATTAGACACATAGAGCCTTAGAGTTTAATGATGAGCATGGTCTCATTTAACGTCCTTCTTTTCCTCCCTCTTATTCCCCTTAAAATGCCCAGTCCTGACTCACTGCTGGGCAGAATTAGAGTTTTTGCTTTTGTCTTTTCAATTCCTTAAGATGGTGCAATTATTTATTTCACATTTGCCTAATGAATTTTACATGCCGTTTTGTGACATCTGAGCGAAAAGCTAAAGTGTCAGTAGTTGCTGTGGGTAGTGTGGGGGTGGAATCACCACTGCCTTCATAAAGTCTGTCTTCTGTCTGTCATGTCTTCCTTTTTTTGACAGAGCTGTCATCCAGAGGGGCTTAAACCTTTTTTAACCCCCTTTTGAGTATAGACGTTGCTATTCTTTTGAAAGGCTGAATTCAGAATCTGTGTGCATTTCTTATACCTTATATTTTATTATATATGTGTGAGCGTGTGCATGTTTGGGTCTACGTAGGAAAGGGTGGCATCTCAGGCCTCTGTCATATTCTAAATCAAATATTGCTTCAGAAACAAGCATAAAAGATAGATGTTTTTGACTCTTGCCAAGAAAAAAAATGTATTTTGTGAGAGAAACTGTCAAATTGATGGAATAAAATATATATATATATATATATATATACACATATATAAA
>JAPXVT010000022.1:12248258-12258298 GCA_029823135.1 Acanthurus reversus
ACTTGATACTTTCTGTCTAGGGGTGCACTGATTGCAATTTTCTTGGCCAATCCCAATTGCTGATTTCATAAGAAGTCTTACCCGTTTTTACCAATTTTTGCTGATTCCGGTTTTTCTCCCTACTATTCAATAAAAGCAAATGGAGCCTTCAGAAATGAAATGAATAGAAAATATTTTGTTTTCACTCAACCAGCCAGCCAGTCAAATCCAGTCCAGTCAGTACTGGAAACAATCCAGGTTTTGTTTGCTTGTATGAGGAGGATGGCCGGCTTCCTTGAATCAGCCGAGCAGTGTGGATAGCGGAGTGAATGATCCAGGAGCATATTTACGTAACGACAGGAGCCTGCTGATACTGGCTGATGAATGAATGTGACAGAAGGGATTAAATGACCTTACTTGATTGTTCTTACCGCAGTACATGAGCGTGCTGCTTTGACGTGGCGCCTCTCCTCAACTCTCGACATGCTGTTTGTATTTGGCTCGCTGTGACTGTAACACCTAGTGTTTGGCTGTGGGGCTCTGATGCACTGCGGGGCTGTGAGGTGTTATGTGCAACATGAACCAATGCACATATGTAACCGACTACACGGAGGGGGTCCGCCCAAGTACCATTCAGCACAAAATAAGCCTCTTGGTGCCGATCGATGGGCTGGCTGATCAGCTGGTACATGTCTATTTATGTCACCTGATCAAAAAGTTGTTTTTTTTTTCCAAATACCTGTTTTTAAATGCAGAATCAAAATTCTCCCTTGAAGACAATGAAGTAAGATTAATTGTTTACAAAGCTTTTTAAACAAATGATCTTTTTTCAGTCAAATTGTGCCATGGGAAGTAAAACTACTGCATTTGTAAGTTAACGATCTGTTGTACATTACACATAACTTTGTGCATCAAAGTCTTACAGTGCCTACATCCATATAAGCAAGCGGCACAATTTAGCCCGATACCTATTAGCGATAACCATCAATGGAACTGGCCGACACCAGTCAGTCTCTGTCATGTTATGGTGGATAGCTATTGCATAAGAGACCCTGCAGCGCGCCTCATGTTGTACCCGTTGAGTTGTTGATGTAGGAGCAAATACGCCGCTCAAGTATTCAAATGCTCAGTGCTACTAATGATTAATTACTTCTTGTTCAATGCCGTCACATTCACCAACTGTGTGCTAAAATTCTGGATAGCGTCCCTCCCTTGGATGCTTCCCTTATAGAACAGCTTTAATGATCAGATCTTCAATCAAACATATTTAGATCTTCTTCACATTCCAAGTAAAACTGCCAACTAGAATGACATCAGAGTTTTGGTTATTAATCCTTTCCCCCTAACAACAGTTGTCAAGCACTTGTTGCATTTTCAATCCAGTGCTGCTAATTTTGCTATTTCTTACGCAGTCGACGTATGTGAGTGTGATGCATCCAAAATCTGTATCTTCCCACACCACCTCACAGTGAACTAAGAGAATTGAGTCTGTTAATTTTGTCTCTTTGCTCTGTTAATTCATTGTAGGTAAACACAGCTCTATTGCTTGTCATCCACTATTGCTTAGACAGTGCCTGCCTGACAGGAGTCCCAATCTGGTGCACTAGTACAAACAATTTGTGAGGTGGATCTGCTTGTATTTGACTTAAATTTGGAGAATTTTAATGATTGGTTTTTGTCCGATGACTCCCCTCTTCAGCTCTCCTTTCAGTATCAGTCTTCACTGACCAATGGCAGCGTCCCTCCACGTGTTTTATGATATTACCAAATTTTATTTTTAGTTGATTTGAATTAATTGACCATAGAAAATACGGTGTAGTGTTTGCTACTATATCTTCTCTTAAATGTCCAGTATCAGGTCAGTGAGAAAATGGGGAAGAAGCTTGATTCGGCCTCACCTGTCTTTCCTGAGCTTTACATATCGGACAGAAATGCTCCTCATCAGAATAGATAGAGACACAAAAGCCTATTTGTGTGAGCAGATCGGCTGGACACAAAACATTGCTGGTGAGTGTTGTGCCTAATTGTAGTCAACCCTCTGTGCCCATAGTGTGACGTTATCTTCCCAGTTAGTGTCAGTTAAACCCTATGTGCAGCCTTTTTTAACTCACTGCGCAAATACTTCATCCCAGCACTTCTCAATACCCTACCAGAGCTTTTGTGATTGGGGGGGGGTAAGCATCAGATAGTATAACCTTACTCACTTGACGTGAATCCAAACTATCTGTCCCACATGTGCTCAGTGCACTACAACTGAACCTCTGTACTGAAGAAAAACATCACGTCTGTTGACTTACTTTAAGACCAAATAAGAAACAATCAGGAAGTGTGAAGCAGGGCATCATAATATAGACAGCTTTGTTTTCATAGCCAGTAAAGAAAGCAGAGACTGCAACATGTTCCATTTCGAGGAACTCTTTGAATGAAACATGTGTATACAGGCTTATTGAATAAACTCAAGCTCAAAGTGGGTAACACTCCACTGCACCGCAGAGAAAGTAACTGTTGCTGTGCATGTGAGGAATGGGGATAAGGGAGTTGTCTCTTTTTATGCCTCCATGCCGGCGACAGCCATAGCCAGAAGGCATTATGTTTTCTGGTAGCCCGTCTATCCCATTTTTGTGAACGTGATATCTCAGGGAGTCCTTAAGGGAAGCTCTTTAAACTTTTTGCACAAAGCTTCATACAAAAGGATGAACTGCTAAGATTTTAGTGGTCAAAGGTCAAGGTCACTGTGACACACATCCATCTGTCCTACTCTCATGCAGTATCTCAGGAATGATGCAAATATTGATACACATTTTGTCCATTAACTCTAGAATCCACATGCTAATTTTGCCAGAACTTCATCCAAATGTCTAATAGGATGAAATGATGAACAAGTCATGACATTTTGTATCCAACTGTGACATCATACTGTTCTGCAAAAGCATCCGCCTGGCTGTTATTTAACACCATGATTTAGGAACAGACACAGAGATTGTGATCATATTTCACATTTAGTTAGATACTTAATTAATCTTAAAAAATAATTATTTATACTTAAAGCATTATGGTCCACCTCGAGCTTATTGGTTTTGTGGATGCTGAGCTTCGGTAGAATGTCGTTGCACCATGTGACAAAGCTTTTCGTGAGTCCTCAATAGTCTCTAAGTAGACTCTATAGTCTCTGCAGACCGTATTTCACTTGAAATAATTCACTGGAATTAGACTTCTAATTAATGGTAATTTCTATTTTGCCCCCAAAAATACGCTTAATACCATCCATTACATAAGTCTGGACAGACATGATCTAAACTGCAACTGACTGGTTTGCACATGCAGAGAACCATGAGACAGCAATTATACTATTAGTATTGTATTCCTAAATATGGACAAACCTACTTCGACACATCAGCTGCTGCAAAGCCTATTATAAAATTAGGCTTGTGAAACTAGAAGAGAAGAGTCCTCTGGCTTCACTTCTGTCCTGCCTTTTTTTTTTTTTTTTTTTTTTCTGGGTTTTAAGGCCCAATGTGTGGGTGAGACTGTCATGACCTGTTAAATTTAGCAGAAATTATGCTTATGAAAGTTTGATGGGAGTTTGGATAACATAAACTGTTTTGGTCAGTGCTTGCCTACTGCCACCTACGCTGAGCTGGATAGTGATGAAGTCTGTGTGCATGTTTTTGTGTGTGTTGGTGACATGCCACAATCTCACTTTATTTAACAGTTGTGGTTCTCAGTGCAACCTGTCCTAGTCTATCACTAACACGTTCTTAACGTTCACAGTGAATGTTAAGAATGTGAAAAAAACAGTGAAGACTTTGTTTTTCATTCCTTGTCTACTTGTATTCTCCTCCATGACCTCCCTATGATCACATGGTTTTACCACGGGTCATTATCCTATTTGATGACAGCATTATAATACAGTTGGTTTAAAGAACAGTACACAGCGTAGGTGAATGTGTCTATATGATGACAGCAGTGTATTAGCTCCACGCTAATGTACATTGCTATGTATGAAAAATGAGCTTACGTTTATGGTAAAAGGCAACAGACAAGATGCCAGAACTGTGCAAGATGCAATTTCATGCCTTCCACTCTCCATTAGGAATAGTAAGAAGAGATAAAGCTGTATTGAATGTGCTCTTTACCTTTCAATTGTAATGATAGAACATGAGAAGTAACGCAAAATCTGTTGAATAAGACATACTTTTAATACCTTTTTATTTATTTATCTGTTTATTTGACAAGGGCAGTATACAGCTTTTTAGCTGTACCAGAGTTAGTCATAAGCTAATTTACATCTGCAATCCCTGGGCAGGAGACAGACAATATCTCAATAACAACAAACATTACAGTATAAAAACTGCTTCAAAACAACATGTATTCACTAGACAAAACATCAGCAACCTCAGCAACAATAACAACAATTAAAAAAGATTGAAAAAATTGCAACATTACATAAATAACAAGCAGAGTTCATGAGATTAAGTGCATTCATGTGTGATAAGTGCATAATTGAGTTGAATTTACCCGTGATTTCATTTTAGATTTAAAATCAGCAAAGCTGTTGGACTCTCTCTGATATTATGCGGTACTGAGTTCCAAAAAATGTACACTCTAACGGAGAGGGCTGATTTGCTTAACTCAGAGGATCTGCGTTGTATCACACAGTCACCTCTGTTGGTCATCCTAGTCATCCTCCCATTATCTGAGCGTAATGTTATGAACTCTTTTAATGGGGGAGGAGCAAGACCATTGATCACTTTGTACACTAAACAAGCATCAGCAAGGGACACAAAACTTTCAGATGTTAAAAAGGTTATATCTCTGGATGATGTTCCAGTAGTGGTAACTTGATGTTATTTTTTTATCCAGTACCTTCAGTGTTTGTTTGTAAAGTGTTTGCAAAGGAGCAAGTGTTGTTTTTCCAGCTTGTGATGTAATATGTGATATGTGAGAAGATCACATATATACAAGTGCATTTACAGCTTTGCTGCACTTACAGGTAACTGATGTCAAATAAACCTAATTTTTTAAAAATTTTTTACAGTGTAACACACTTGTTTTACATGTGTCTTAATTGATAACTGAGTTAATAAGAATTCCCAGGTATTTAAAATGTGAGACAATCTGGATCCTGTCACCCTTCACAAAAACATCTGATTGGCCTCCATTTTTTCTTATGTAGAAGTACAGACAGTCATACTCACATTAATTGTCAGGCAGGACTCTACAAGCCAATTAGAGATCTTAGCCATTGCTGATGTTAATCTGGCTGCCGCTTCATGCCTGTCTTTAACATGTGCAAAAATGACAGTGTCATCCGCGTACGTTAGGGTTTCAGCTTCAGGACACACAAGTGGTAATGTAAAGTGAAAAATGCAATCCAGCAAAGCAATAGGATACAATATGAATATATAGCCCAGAGAAATGTGTAGTAAAAGTTTGCAAAGCAAACAATGGATTCCCTCCTGAGCAGCATCATCACACAGCAACAACATCATCAGTTAAGCAGAAAATACAGCTACAACAATATGCAACACCGAACCCAAACCAAGGTGCTGCAATAATCACTCAAAAAGACAGATGCGAAAATAAAATGAAGTAGTATTCCCACCAATTTGAACCTCATTTTGAGTCTCCCTGTTGCTGCAGTGGTATATTCCTCCCAGGACTCATCACTTTGCAAAGTGGGTGGATCATGGACTTGTAGCTGGCTGCTAGACACTGTTGTCGTAACATTAATGCTAACAGCCCAAAGCTCAGCAGGTTCAGTGTCTGTACTACTGCTCTCTGCACAATTTTCGTTGCTGAGACTTGTTGGTTTTCTATTTCAAAAGCTTGAAAAGTGCTTAGATGTTTTTGTTGCTCATGTCTAGGCTACTTTTGCTTGCAGAATCACTCAAGATAAGCTAACCAAGTATTGCGTAAATGCTTCATATTGTTGACCCCCTGCCCCCAGTTTAATGCATCCCTGAACACACATTAAATTTTCTAGTGTGTATAGTGTAGAAATTAGGAACACTTTTGGAACATACCATTAGGACATCATAGTGAATAATTTATTTAAATAGTGTTTTCCCGCCACCAAATGATTTGTGAATGCAACTTTCTGCTATTCATTTATTCGTCCATTTTTTTCAATTCATCAACAGTTAATAGTAGTGAAGCCTCTTTAAATTTTCACATCATTGTGCCTAAAAATGAAATAAGAAAGGGTATTATTAGAACATCTTATCATCTCACAATGTCTCTTACAATGTGTGCACTGAAGCATATGATCCAATCACACTGGTATGTGTCAGCCAAGCTAACACAGTACGATGCAACCCCACCCTCGACCACAGTGTGGTTTGTGATGACAGAGTGGTGCTGTCTGTGTTTTCGCTCGTTGATTCCGTGCAGAAGAAGAAGCAAATCAACATAATATGGCAAGATTTTTGTATTAATATTGAACAACTCCCTAGTCCAAACCGCACCGAAAGCACACATGCACATCCTCGGGTCATCAGCCGTACACCTGCCAAGTTTGAAGTCAATCTGACGAACGGTTCTTGCGCTATGCGAGAGACCGACACACATACAGACATACAGAGATTCCTTGCTTTTATAGAAGGATGTTGTTGATTTCTAGTGTACATTTGAGAATGGCATTACACAGGCCTCTGGTGCTGCGGGGAATTCTGTCATGATCACCCATGGCCTCGATGAAGAATCACTCCTTTAACTGTGACCGATGCTGCCCGTTTTCCTCAAACAATGATCCACTGTTAAAGCGAGACTGGGATGTTAACTACATAATAGCAAGTGATGTATTATATGGAAAAGCAGCGAGAAACATGCTGTTTTCACCCATCTTCATCATCTGACATCTGCAGAGGTCAGGATCATGAGATCGCACCACAATTGGTAGCTTTTGGAATAAGGCCTTGGGCATCGTACTGCAGTTGGCCCAGGAGGTTAGTAATTCCCTCTTCTGTGAATGGATGCATTTATTCTCACTGACCCAAACTGTTGCTGATTGTGTCTTATTAAGTCAGACTTAATGTATATACACATACTGACAAAGGGTGTGTGACAGGGTGACGGTTAAAATCAAAACTGCAAAATGAATTCATGTTTATGCCTCTTTAGATGATTGAGTTGCTATTTCCCTTCCAGTGTTGGTTCTTTGTATAGTTCTGTTTGAATTAATTATTCAATAGTAAACCAAAAATAACAATAAAATAGTATTCGATAATATTCGATATTTTGTTAGAAATATGTTACCCACTAAATTTGACTGTTTTTGCATGCATTTATTTGACATTTGACAGAATTATATCCAAAATGTTGCGAAAAAAAATACATACACAATCTACAGTAGGACATCAAATTACTGATCTGACACACTAATATCTTAAATTAGTACAGAATAAATTGCCGCTGCTGCAGATCTTGTCTCATCTTATCAAAATGAACTCAAAAGGCAAAAAGAAGAAGAAGAAGAGGAAGGAAAAGAAAAAAAAAAAAAGCTTTTGCCAAACCCAGACCAGACCCATGAGCAGCTAGTCCTTTGTCTGGATGTTTTCATCCTTTCTCCCTGGCTTACATTGGTTCATTACAGCAAAGGAGGACAGGATATTAGTTTCCTCAAGGGCTGTTAGTCACAGAGCTGAGAAGTGTTGGCCATAAGGACATGATACGGAGTAAGAGAGCCACGTAGCTTAGGGTGGGGTTTAGGGTATTGGGTGAGTAACACTGAGCTGGAGACAGATCTGAAATGAGGCTCAGCATTCTCCACTGTTGGAGGATTTAAAAAGAAAGATATGAGAACAGAATGTCACTTATATATCAGTGGATGGACAAATGCTTACCACCGATGTGGCAGTAGTTCCAGCACCAGCATCCTGCAAGCATCCTTATCAAGATGTTTTGGCTAATATGATAAATTGCGTGGTCAGAAGATGTATCAGCCATTCAATTACCACACATATAGACGTAACCTCAGAAATAATAAATTTGCTTCTGCAAACCACAATGGCCACCACCATATGGCCTCTAAATATGGCAGACAAAAGATAAGAAAAGTGTTGGACTGCGTGCAGTCATCAGCTAGTATAAGCAACGGTGAGTTTTAGCTTTTCAGGGAAACACCTATTTGCACAAAGTACTTAATGGCTTAGCTTTAGTAAAATGTCATTGAAAAAGCAGGACTACATTATTATTGCATGATATGGTGTGACACTCTGTAAATCTTGTATCTGTCATTAAAAAGTCTGTAAAGTTAGTGACTCTCCTGTGCCTGATTGGATATTGTCGATACTAGAGAGGGCAGCATATTAATGTGTATGCATTCCATGTAATCAAGCTGCCTGTTATGTCCTTGTTTTATTGCATGTGGGATTGTGTTTGTGTCTCTGCTCCGTGGGGGATGATGGACAACCTAAAAACTGAAAGCAGCCAGGGTGACCTAAATCAGGAGAGGTGATAACTCAGATAGCTGGAGATTACCCAGGGATCAAGAGGCTCAGTGGCCTCTTAAACAACAATGACTGGAGAGCGTATCCCTTCTCACCACCCCCTACAGAGACCCGTATGGCTGGTATAGCCCCAAACATGCCAGAATCCTCCATAAAAGAGATTTGGCATATGGTCTTCTAGTTGTTGTCTTGTTTTATAGACAAAGGAGCACCATGATATTGCTTAAAATGTTCCCAATGGATAAAAATGCTGAAAGCTCATTTTGTGACCATTAGATGCTTTTGTTGCTGTGGTTTAATGTCCAGATGCAGTACTTGTTGGTCCTTTTAATTTTTTATGCCACAGAATTATAGGATTTGTTGCATAGAAACAGTGTCTGGGTGATTTTATTTTACAACAATCATTTAGTAAATGATTATGGCTATTGAATTACAACTCACTTTAATGAAATGGCTTTTGTGATTTGATTTTGAATCATGTTCGTCCGCAAAGCCAGGAGTCCGTATACGTGTGCGGTTGTGTGACTGCAGTGGTGCACGTGTCTCAATGAGATGGGCTAACCATTAATTCATGATTGATTGATGAGTCTCCTACACTGTGGCCAATAACGAGCCCATCTTCTCCTCTCAGTATATCTGTGAGTGTGGGATGTGTTGGTGCGTGGGCTTGTGAAAGAGGGGCAAGAGAGGTTGCTCACTGATTACTTTGTGCTTTGCTTCATCCAAGAAAATAAAACCATTTGTTAAGGATATTTAGATACTTTTTCTCCATCCTCGGTTTTATCTCCCTTTATTCAAGATGCCAGACACACAGGACCCTTTCCTCCAATTTAATGTTAACTGAGTGATTATACAAAAACACATAAAAAACACAATGTTGACAGGATTTTACCTGAGAGAGCAACTGAATGTTTGCTTATCTTCTTTAAAGTTGATAATGCCTAAGGATCTTTGGCTTTTAAAATCTAATTTTATTATTTCCTATTGTATTTGTACCAGTTAGAATCACCATGAATATCTTTGGTGCCATTCTTCAATGCATTTTGAGGGATGGCACAGGATGATGTTCGTTGTGGGTCCAGGCTTGAATGTACAGTAAATTGTGAAGGGGGGAGGTAGCTTGCTCTAAGCGATGCTTGTTCCAGAGACCATCTGGTTGTATTGGATTTTGGCATTGTTGAGTCTCAGTCCTCCAAACCTTTGACTTGCTTTCAGTCTCTATTGTTCCTTCCATCACACATCAAGGTTACAGTTAAGCAGTTTCACTTTCTTTACCTGCAAAATGTTTTGTTTTGCATTTTTCTTTATTGTGGCTTATTTAAATGCACATGCACGAGAAAAAAAATAATTTTTATATGTTTTGGTAAAATTCATGAATTATTAAAAAATATCATGGGGAAACTATTACTCATTGGGAGAGGTAAAAGCCAGCAAAGTGAAGTTAATCATTTAAATTGTTTGTTGTGCTTTCTCTAGTTTAGCTTGAAATAACAGATTTTAATGGTAATAGAGGTAAAACTGTGGCAAGTATATGGAATGAGTTAGTCATCAGACCAGCAAAATTGGGCTTGTGACCTTCATCACTGTCAGTATGAAACACATCCAAACAGC
>JAPXVT010000022.1:12331684-12345434 GCA_029823135.1 Acanthurus reversus
GTTTGTGGGTGTTTGGAGCCCAATTTCATCTACTACAAGTCAACAGGAAAGTGAAGGGAAAGAGGCAGAGAGAGAGGTGGCGGTTTGTAGCAGTCAGCTGATTTTACTCTCCTCTCCCAGCTGGTTTTGAGTGATTATTGTGAATGATATGATTAATAAATGTAAGGAAGTAATGCAATTTTTTTTTTTTTGTTTATTTCTAACTGTGAGTCCCTGTGTTGTCTAGTGAGCTATGGGCACTGCAGATTTTTGATATGTTCCAGGACTTTTTTTTTCCCTCACCCTTTTTTTCCCTTCTGACCTTCTGATTTACAAATTAAACACTGATCATGCTACAAAATGCCTGAAAAGCCAGCAGTGATAACAAAAGTACAGAGAGTCGTTGCAGTTGAAAGACACAGTCTCGTCTAATTGCATTGGCGCAAACTGACAGGTTTTAGAATTCCACAGTCCGGCTCATTCCAAGCAGTGGCAAGTTTGAAGTTGTCTGGTCGCGACTCTTTGGTCTGAACTGGGCTTAAGACTTTAAGCAGTGCACAAAGGCATTCCTCTGATGATGCCACCAGTCATTAAATATGTTTCAGTTGATGGGTATTGCTTGATAGACGTTAGGGAAACTGTGAAAGAGAGTGCCTACTTGAAATTAGAATAATAAATATAACACTGTAAAGCAGATATGTCATTAAGTTGAAAAAACCTTTTAAAAAAAAATCTTGCACCACACATCTTGCAGACACACACAAAAATTATTCTACAATTCTGCACCAGCCTTGTATGCACATTCTTGCTTTTCACTGGCTTGCTTTCAAAACAGATAGCTTTTCTCCCGACAGTGGGGAAATGGTTTTAAGTTATTTGCAATGAAGCAAAAACATGGTTTGTAGCGCTTCTAAAGGTGCCATTCCTCCGAACTGTTGTCGAAAGCATTTCTGGCTGAATTACAACTGAAAACAGAAACTTGAAGTTTCAACCTTTATTGGCTCTTAGATAAATTTTGGATTTCAGTGCTTGACATGCAGCTCGGCATGCACAGCTCATTCGCTTTGAGTAACGTTGCAGCTCGAGGAAAACAGACCTTTGTCTTATTTCCTTCTGTCTTTCACTGTTGTCATGCAGATAGCCAATCACTGATCCACCTTCCAAATTGCATTATTATTTTGTGGATGTGTACAGCTCATCGACTTCCTAAAGTGTGTGAACATGGTGTGACATTGCTTTTTTTTTGTTGTTGTTGCTATGAATAATTTTAAAGAATATTTCTGTGCATAAGAGATTGCACACACTAAATGCCTCAGCAGAAAAAGAAATTATGTAAATTTGCACCTGCCTGCCACCGCACGAAAGTGGTGGTACGATCATCATTGCAACTACAAAAAAAGCCTTTCAGGAAGAATTTTTTTTTTCCATACTGTATAGCGGTGGGGATTAATTGTTTACCTGTGTGCCGCTACAAGCGCTGAGGGTCTGTTCAAACACAGAGCCTCTGTTGTCTCGTTTGGCTTTGTTTGCAGCAAGTAGTCATACATACTGTATATGCTATGAAGAAGTCTGACTCCCACTTTGAATGCAAATTTAATCTCAAAAAGATACACAGTGTCTAAGTCAAAACTGAAATGGAACCCTGCAGGAGCAGTAAGATATCGTTCATTTTCCTGCCACAGGCTACAGGCACACTGACCTTTGAATGTCAGTGTGACAGGTAAATAACACAGAAGGTGTCATTCTGCTTCGTTACATTGTGAAAGTTTGCGCTGGCAGATCCAAAACCACGAGCTGTTTTGTTATCTGCCTGATGGTGCGTGGGGATATGCAATCTCAGTACCTTTCAGGCAGAGCTAGAGATTTACACGATTCTTGCATACGGCTAGATTCAAGAACGTGGCGGTCTTGTGCCTTCTCTATACTGCATTAGATTAGGCAAGGTTCAGTTCAGCCAATGGCTGTAATGCAACACTAACAAATGCCAAATGGCTTAAAAAGAACCGAACAAGATGGGCAAGGCCTGGCGTACAAGCATGCGGATTTCTGTCCAGTGCCAGTGTTCTTATGTTGTATCTAGTATTGAACAAATTTGTGGGATGAGTAGAGTCTTTTTGTGATTTACTTCTTGTGATAGGTTTGCTTGCTCCAAGTGTCTTTTTATCAGATAGAAGCCACCCTCCATGTTTGACACAAACGTTTAGGATTTTTCCCTGAAAGGTTAGTAGGTCTTAAGGGGGGGAAATCTGTGCTATAGACATTGCCGAATAATAATCACTGCTTCGTTTTACACTTGACCCGATGCAGGAACTGCTCCTGAAGATTTCAAAGTCGGGCTCCGTGTGAAAAAAAACCCCAAAACAAAGCAAAAAAAACAAAAACAAAAACAATGAAGTGGGCGACTGCAGTGACAGCTGCTCATAGACGTGGTCAGACGATCATTTGTGTCTGTTTTAGTGACAATCAAAAAAAACTTGATACACACCAGTGGTTTAAGGAAGAATGTAGCTTAAGAAAGAAAACTATTGCCCTTGGTTGGCCAAGGGGACTACTAAATCAGCGAAATTAGCCCAGATGTAATGCAGCCTCTGTGGCTACAGGAGCATGGAAGCAGTTCACAAAAGCCTCAGTGGAGGACAGTCAGTCTCACAGAAGATTTGGCAAACTATAAGATGATTCAAGGTAAAGTCAGGGCCTTGTCCAGGCTGTTCTCAACAAGGTAGGTTAAATAATTGCCTCAAGTGGAGGTGCGGTGAAAGAATGCAGTAAAAGGTCCCTTTGAAATACTCAAAACTAAAACACATGCCATCTACGGAAAAGGAATCTGTCTGATTTTTTATTTTCTCTTCTCTTTGAGGGGGTTGCACTTTAGTTATTGGTTTTTCACTGTTTGTTGTCGTTTGTTTGTTTGTTTTTTTAAGCTGAATGTGGCTAGATGTGCAAGCCAGTTGTTTAAACTCTCAGATGAGCACCACTGCCTGAGTCATGGAGCAGTGGACTAGAACTTTACTCTTTTAAGAATTCTGACGGGCTCTTGCAAGTTTGCCCATGCTGTCTGCTTCTGTTTTGTAGACCTGGAGAAGGCTAATGTCTGTGGTAATGACTGCGGTGTCAGGGTAGGTAGCAAGTGTCTGGGATTTGACTGTCACTAGAATCCGTCAGCCCACACACAACCAAATTGTAATACACCTCACAATAGATGGACAGACATCTGTCATTGCAAATATGGACATGAAGACTATGATATACAAGCACAGTGCATCTTCTCAAACTCTAGAGATAATATAGAGCAAGAGATGATGTGCTACTCAGGTCAGCCTTGTAGTGTTTTCAGCTCATACTCAGAAGGGGTACAGCACATTCTATTAACATTTATATTATCTCTTGGTTTCATGATAGGTTTGGAGGGAAATTGCTTCTTGTGTGTAGTGTGTTGCCTTTTGTTCTCGTGTCTCTTTAAAAATGGAGCCTTTAGAATCCTTTATGTGTGCCTCTCTTAACATACACTGCTGCTTCCTTTGACATCAGTTGAGAGAGTGAGTGATTTGTGTGCCCTTTTATATCGCCCCAGCTGTTTGCTGATGAGGGAGGATCTGACTGATGCTACAATCAAAATCTGTCCTTTACATTCAGCGATGTTCAAACTTTGTTTGCTCAAGGACTTTTTGGTCGGATGCCTGCTGTTGTTTTATTAAAGTTAAAAAGGGGAGAAAGGGGGCGTTGCTTTTGCTCTGGGCATTTTTTTTTTTTTATGTGTTATATAAAGCATGTGGGAACAGTGAAGTACACAGCCGTTACAGTATTTGTATGCTCAGGAGAAGGAGTGTTAGCCCCTGTTAAGGCAGAGACTGGCATGTTGGCAGGCTTGCATGCTTGTGCTGCACTTTGTCCATAGCCATAGTGCAAATTAGTCATTTTATTTAATAAAGGCAACATTTACGTGCCTAATTATACATAACTTAATAGGGGAATAAGACAAAAACTGCCAACACTCAAAAATGTTTTATTTAGCCAAAATCTGCTGCTTATTCAAGTCTTCACTTAACCTGCTGCATTTTTTCTCAGGTGTTTTGCTCACAAGGGAAATTTGTGACAATGCCACTGACACTTTTTGTTCTCTGAATATGTGAGTGGTTAGAAATGTGTCTTGTATGGACATTTGTAGCCTTGTTTAGAGAATTGTGAGTAGTAATGATCTCTGCATGGTGGTTACTGAAATTGTATCTGCTTGTCTGCTTTGAGAGTAAGAACCTCGGAGAAATCAGAGTGTTTATGATGTTGGGACACTACAGAGACCGTTTTTTGAGTCAGTCAGGGCTAGCAGACTTGTGTAAACAAGATGTAACAAGACTATGGTTCCATCATACATTCCTGGCTCAACTGTTGCATGATGGTTCATACTTAGTTGGGCTGGTAAAATGTTATTAGCACTGCCATGCTAAGTGTTGGAGTAGGTGGCCTTCATTCTCGGAGACAGTAGAGGTCTCTAGAGCATGTTTCAGATACAACAGCTGTCGGCAAAGCCGGCAAATGAGTACTTGTTGGTCCATGAGTCAGTGAAGACTTATTAAACAAGACACATCGGTTCCCCATGCCTTTAATAAGGTAGAGCGCAGCAGGGTTAAATGGGTTCATCATACTGTAACTGGTAGAGCAGCACATGCATACCAATTTCAGTTCATTGAGATGACAAGATGATATGTCAATAAAGTCCTACTGGAGGTCTCCAGCTGTGATCGTAGAGCTACAGCTGTATTGTCTTTTTTCGCCACGTGATGGAAATGTGGAATCAGTGTTGTTGGGTGTAAACAAAGCTGTCATACGTTAAGAATAAAACCCGGATAGATAGAACTTTTGAAATCAGTATTACTATGGGTCCATTAGAGTGTTTAAACCTTAGCAAAGAAATATTAAATGTGGTGTTTGCATGGTAAATGCAGTTTCCATTCACATGGCTAGATTATAGAGAACTAAAAATTCAAGCATTTGCTTCAGATGGTAATTTTACTAGGTGGTGTGTGCTGCAGTATTTTGCTGTTTTGTATTTTAATCTAAAAAAGGTCACACAAGTCCTCTTTACCATGAACACCTGCTCCCTCTGATATATACCCACACCATAAATCCCTCCCTGTGACATTCTAACCGCAGTATGTTTCTTCACAATGAGGATTCCGCTCGAGAACAATATAAAGAAGTAGCACAAGCTATGAGAAGATGCAATGCTGGATTTTATCCTTTTGTCAGGGTGTGAATGTGCAATACTGGTCCTTTCTAGCTAGACAGCTAATACACTCAAGGCTGTCCTATGTACTTGGCAATATCAGTGTCATTGCTGTCATCATCATTATTTGCGCCTTCTCAGACACAGTCATCATAACCACTACCATCACAATCCTCTAATATATTAGGGTAATTAACATCCTGATCAATGTCACTACAGTCATCTAATGTCAGGGAAGAGCTGTCTAGAACCATTAGCCTGGATTTTGGACATGATCAGCAGTATTAAAGTAAAAAGTGCCCCTCTTCATTTCCACTTTTTTTTATTTGATTTTGTTCCATTTGGTTTCACAGCATACAAAATCTCTTTTTTCTAGGCCATTGTTCTCTGTTCACCTCAGCAAAGAGCCATGATCACCCTATGGGCTCTCATAATGACATAATTATGCAATTTTGACCAGGGACATGAAACGACTAATTATCAAGCAGGGTATTGGCTTTAACCATGTAATGGATCTATGAAATCTAATACAATTAAACTTGCGTAGTCACTGAAATGTTTTTAAGGACTCTCAAATTGATTTTTTTTTCTTTAGTATTGTTGATGTCTTCATGTGTAGCCCTACCTTTATGCAAACATTCACAGGCTCAACATACAGTCAATGTTTGTATTCACTTTCAACACTTGAACACGTTTACACATACAGTAGGCTAATTTGCTCATTAATCCTACAGTACAGGATGGCAATTTGGCAGACAGACCAAAGCCTACTGCACCTGTAATGCCCATAAATATATTACCGATAACAATCAGAATTTCTTTGGATATGTGATAGTATATTAACTAAACTCCGGATATATTTGATAATTTACAGACACAGGCAACTGGACAGCAAGTTATTATTTAGTGTTTGGTCTGAAAAATGTGTATCCTTGTATAATTGGTCAGGTTTATCAAATTAATTTCCGAGTTAAACTTGAGTGAGAATTGTCTAAGTGTATCCCACCACCATTTCAGACAGTTACAAAAATATTTTGCTGAAATATATCCCATCTCAACTAAAATGTCAGTTTGTGCACACAGTATTTCATATGGAAAATTAAGCTCTAATGTTGAGGCTCAAGTAAAGTTCCAGCTCTCCTTTTATGTTCATAACTTCTGTATGGCCTATTGAATCATCTATTTTCCATGTTAGAAAGTGTAGACTAGATCATTTTGGCTGAAAAGTATTACGGCAATTAACAATATATCAAGTCAAAGGCTCAATTTTAGCTGCTATTAATGGAGACAGTATTCCTTCCTCCAGGACCAATGGAAATCATCACGTAATTTTTTAAAAATGATTTTCTGCTATTTGAGATAGAACATTTGAGATTTCAACTTAAAATATTCTGAGGCATTCAGTATTGGTTTCTTATATAAATTTATGAGTTGCATGTGCTCCAAAATAGAGTTTTTGCTGAGTTGATCCACCAATATCACATCCAATCTGCAACAGAAACATTGACAAAACAAACACAACATAAGACCAGAAGTGCCCACACCACTGAACAGCCCATGTCTTCTTGCCTGATAGCTCTCTCATCTCTCTTTGTTCCCGTCAACTAATTACGTCAGGGATTCAGCTTAGACTTTTAATCTAACACACTACATTTATCACACCCTATTTACCCCTAATGAATAAAGTACAAAGTCCCTTGACCATCATAGCACAAGTACGTACACACAGATAACTGACAGTTATCATACTCTCCTGTTTATCACCTCTGTATAATTCTTAATTTGCGAGCAGTTGCATTGAGACACTGGAGACGTTTATTGTACTTTAAAATGGGTCATAAGCAGTATATTCAATGATAAAACAAATTTTGGAAAGGATGTTAAGAAGAACTCCGAGTTTTCCCCCAGGTAAAAGTTAAGTTTCTGACAAAAATGTGTGGTTCATTTCACTTTTTTTCTGTGCTAATGTATAATTGTTTTGTGTCTTTTGTATTGTCATATTTATAAATGGATGTACTGTGGGTAATATGTGGCATAGAGGGAAATAACCTGTATAAAACCTCACTAAAAGTCAAAATACAAATGGTGTAATGGTGCCAAGAAGATCCGATCTCCTTGATGCAACCTTGCAAGAGCTCGTCTGATCTTTACTGCTCTACTGCCATTACTCCCCTTCCCACTATATCTTTATCTCTGTATATATTTGTAATCTATTTCTTTCCCATTGAACGGCATTAAGTACGGATGTATAATCACCATTCTTCAGTTTTTACTTCCTTATATCTGACTCTTTCATCGAGGCTGCAGGCCGAGCTCTCCATTAAATTAGTGCTGCTCACACCGATATGCTCTTGTTAATTCCAACTCAAGATGAATATCCAATCTTTTAAAGTTCCCATAGTTCCTTTTTATTACCACTGCAGTGGAAATGTAAACGTGCCAGTAATTCTTAGACATCCAAAGGACGTTACGCTCCATCACTATTCTAATGTCAGAATGAGGTTTTCCTGTGACCTTCACTCCATCTTGGAGCCTTTCCTATGAACGGCTATGGTGTTATGAAGGACACTATGAAGTGCCCTATATCTGCACCTCTTGTTTTCGCAAGAGCAGACTTGCGTAATGCGTAGACAAGTCTGTATTGTGCATTTGTGCAGTGTACTATGCTTGATGGGGTTACTTGAGTACTGTTATTGTTTTTTTGCCATCTCTATTGCGTATTGTCTTTGTATGTTGTTTTAATTATAATTAACCCTCATCTTTGTGCTTTTGTACTTTCATTTAATTGGATCTTTTGTGAATCCCTCATTACCCAACTTTGCTGTCTTTTAAGTCCTTCTCTAGTTTATTCATGTTTTTTTTTTTTTTGTCACAAATTCCTCATAATAATTGGGTAATGGAGCTTCTTTCATTTATAACAACGTAGCATTAACGAGGTTGTTCACCTCACCTTCATCAGGTCATTAGCTTTTCCTTCTTTGGATTGAAAGCAGTGACCTTACTTTAAAGATTCTACCTCCAGCCATAATGCATAATCAATAGGGGAGAAAATGTAACCAATGCTGGATTGGCCTTCAGGACTCAGCGACATGAGACAGACTGCAGCAGTAAATATTATTCTGAGGGCCACCGCAATAAACACATCACTGGACTGTTAACCGAGAAGTGAATGGATCAGTGTTGGAACAGGTCTATCTGCGATGACCCCAACCTTTAAGCCAACATTAATCCTCTCTTTTCATTCAAAGTTATTAGCCTCAGTGGAAATCTGCCTTTGAAAGATTATAGCCATAGAAGTGCATAGAGAGGTGCAACACACTCCACCTAATCCACCTACGGTATCCTGCTGTTAGACTTTTAGATTTTTAGGTGAGCTAATAGCCACAGTGTCAGAGAGAAAAGAGTGCACTAAAATGTGAATGTTCACTGACTGTGAGAAAGTGCCTTCATTCTGAATTTGAATGTGAACTGTGCACAATTGACTTCATAAAGCATTCATATATATGTTTAATGTGTTAATTTAAAGCTTTCAACCATATTAAATGGTATGGAGTACAGACACTTCTGTGCAATGTAGCATAGCAGTTGATGAGTCACACCAGGATCTTTGCTCTTCTTTGCTGATCTGCACACACTTGCCCTTAATGGTAAGAGAAAATGCAGTCATTTGATATTTCAATAAACGCTTTCAAAATCTTGCAAATAGAGTTGCATTTATGTAGAATAAACCACTGTTGTGTCTGAGGGTGTGTGACTGCTAGGCATCTTTTGGGCATGTGCTTTATTTATTTATTTATTTGTTTATTTTTCAATGGTTCAAGAGCTCTCAGCTTCATCTGACTGCCTGTGCCCTTTTTTTCCTGAAAACCCCTTCCTTTTTGAAATCACCTGTGAGTACTGCAAGTATAATAATTTCAATATCTGAGAGAGATGCTCTGCTCATTGGTGTTTGTTTGCCTGCACTCTCCAGTCATACAGGAGGAGCTGAGAGTCGATGTCTTTGTAACCATAAAAGAAAAGGAGCAAAAACGCACTTTACAAAGAGTGAGGGATTGTTTGATGGAAGCAAATTGAGCGGACACAGAATCTGTTTAGTACTTTAGGTTCTTTTAGGTAGTAGTTTTTCTACTTTTTTTTCTTTTCTTTCTTTTTTTTAAAAATACAGTGTTATTTATTTCATCACCTTTATATTTTTTTCCCTTTGAAGTTGCTCATAAATCCCTTGTTAGACTATTTTGTGTCCAGTTTAATTCAGATTTTTAAAGAATTACTTAAAGCCCTAGACTTTTTTCCTCCTCCTGACCCCCTAGAACAGCACCTTCTCTGTGTTACAGGACCTCATGATTTAAAAATTAAGCTCTGCTCACACAGTAGGGTTTAACTACTTCACCCAGCACTTGTTGGAGCCTCAGAGGGTTTTTTTTTTTTTTCTGGTGCTTGTTCCTCATGCCTCTGAGTGGTTTCCTGCCCATCAAGGATGTCTGGTGGACAGACATCTGAGTTTCTTACATATCGCCAAGCAATGCAGTCGATTCAGTCAATTCAGAGATAAAATTGCGGAATAGTATAGCTCTGAGGAATAGCAGAAAGGGGCTTTGAAAGCATAGAGTTTCAGTCTAGAAAGTAAGGAAAAAATGCATCAAGAATTTTATTGCCCCAGAGTGAGCAAGAGGATCCTTGGTCAGACACAAGGTCAAGAGAGTATAATATGCTGACAATATCCCTGATATCCTCCGAGAGCATATGCCATTCTGATATCACCAGAGAGTTCTTCGGCTTTGACAAGTTCTGTCTGTAAGTTCAGTAAAGCATTTCTTCACAATAGCCTACCACAGGTTCAGATGGTGTCGAAGACAAAATAAAGACAGGTATATTTACTGCTCTCAGAAGGTCTGCACTTAGACGCAAATAAATGTCTTAATCCAACAGTTACAATTCTTGGTCTGTATGAATAAAATATATTTAGTGATACTCAGTTATCAGATGATTAGGGTATTATTTTGTCATGGTGTGAGGCCAGGGAGGCACAGATGAAGGAGATTTTGTAATATGTTAAAAGAAGTTCATGTAAGTGTGAAATCTGCTTCACAAACATAGATCAATGCTTATAAAAGCAGAGATGCGTGATGAAATGTTTTTAGAGGAACCTGATGCAAGTGAGGCTGCATCATGAGTTGTAAATACAGGAATTTTTTTTTACAATTTTGAAATCATTCATGGAAATCTTTTATTTTGAACTGCCATGTTTCTACAGAAGCAGATAAAGTATTAAACCAAACACCAGCTAAGTAGAGTCTTCTGTGTTTTTGAGTAAGTTTTTATGTCCACTGTGGGTGCTCCAGCATGCATTGAAAGGAAATCTGTGCAGAGGGATGTTCAGTTGGTGGTAACCTGCAGCCTCATCTCCATATACCACTAAATTCTACACACTGGACCTCTAAGAAATTGATGTCATACTGGTCATGTTTTTACTAGAAATTTTCAGTATATAGGGTCAGGCTTACTTTTAGAAATACTTTGAAATTTTCTTTGCCTTTATCTTTGTTAATAGAATTTTTACATTTTCAAACACATTCCCCAGATTTCAAGTGAAACATATTTGATATCTTTTCAGCACAGGAAATAACAGTAACAGCAGCTATTTTGATGGTGTCTCTTTGTCTTGTATTAAATGACAACTGACTTCTGGCAGGCATTCTATCTGAATACAGGAAGGACAAACAAGAATTTGTACAGATTCAATGTGCGCTGCTTATTTAAAGAGCATGGGAGAAAATTACAAGAATTTTAAGTACATATTTAATACAGTGTTTCAATCATACAGACGGTATAAATGTTTTTCTTCAAGTGAACCCATAAATCTTTCCACCTTGACTGCCAAAGGCAAGATACTAGTTTTTGGCTCAACACATGTTGTGCCTGTAGGCAGCTTTGACTTATTCAGTTACATATGAAGATTAAAATTGAAATGATGTAAGAAGGTGTAGAAGAAAGTTTACTAGGCCAAAGACATTCAGCTGTTTGGGCTAAAGATTTATTCAAGAAACCTGTGAAGAATGCAGTATTACGAGGAAAGCTAAGTAGATCAATCCGCTGACTGTCAGGTTTTTTCCCATAGTGGTCATTACTGACAGGAGTGTATTAAGGGGGTCTTTGGGTGATGAAACTTTGATATGCAGTGATTTGATCAATACTGCTACAACCCACAACCAATAAATCCCAGTCAATGGGAGGAAAATCACTTATTTTATCTAGAGTGCTATTGGACAGTATTGTGGTACCCTGGAATGCAGCGATTCGATCAAATACTGTATTTGAGGACAATTTTAAAGTATTTGTACTTTACTTGAGTATACTTTGGCTTCAAAATTCACTGGGATTTTTTTTTTTTTACTTCAGTTCATTCATCTGGGAGTGGTAGTTACTTTTTTGATTTCATCATCAAATGCTTTTTTGTTAAATCTTGACCAGTATTTATCAGTCTTTTTGGTTTGTAACCTCTGTACATTTGATTTTTCTAGCTGTTGCCACTTAAGTCTTGAATTTCTTAAGGTTGTTTGCAGCAGTACTTTTGCTCTGAATTATATGTTTGCATTTATGTCCACAAATTGATACTATTCTCAACTTCACAGAGCTTTAACTTCTTTTTTTTTATTTTTATATTAAATATTTGTACTTTTAGTTGAGTAAAATATTCTTCTTACATCAAGCACCACCATCACAATCCCACATTGCTCATCAGTTTCATGCCAATGGAATGTAAGACAAACAAACCATTATGAACGTGATATTCATTTTGTATTTACATAAATTTTGTATGTTTGATTCTAATAATATACACTGACATTTGTCAGCTTCCCCTCTGTGTTAATTTCCTTATGACTCATTCCACGTGTCTCAGATGGAATTGGTCATCAGCCCTTTCCTGAAGAATTATAGCTGGGCCCCAGGATGCAATCAGGCAATCCTTTAACCTCAAGCTGACATTTATATTCTTTGTGTTACATCTCCACCGTCCCTAAAAGCGGAAAAGAGAGATAAACAGATGGAAATTATACCAGCATCAAGCATGTATTCACAAAAGACTTACCACAACCCTCTCCTGCAGGCTTAGGGAAGTCAACTCAAGGGTTCATTATCTCTCACAGAATGCATGAATTGGTGGCAATGTCTGTGTGACACATTTTACCAAACCTTGCCCAAACAAATTGCTGTGGAGCCAAGCTTAGCTCTGAGACAAAAACAACGTCAGCAATCCCGCTAAGAGCTGGAATAGCTTCTGTAAAGGTGCTACATGACAGGGAACGGTGGAATTCCTGTCATGTTTTTCAGATATGACACTAAGTGGATTACACAAGATTAAGTATGACAAAAGAGAACGCAAAAGAGGAATAAGACTTGACGTAGCACCATGTTTCTGTGCTTTGAACAAGTCGACTTCTTATGGTAATATGATATATAGCCTAGTATAAATCCTTAATTATGTCATGTGCCCACGAGGGCTTAGTCATATCACTTTAGATGTCCCATAATGCATTTTTGCGTCTGATTCATGTATCATCTTCATTTTTCCAGTATGTGAACAATGCAGTGTTTCTAAATAGAGGATGTCCAGACACGTTCCCTTTTGTCTCGTGTGGAGACTATACATAAAATGTATTTTATCTCATTAGTCATGAGATGATTAATGTTCAGTTTGCATTCTGTGACAAACCATTTCTGAAGATTTATCAAGGAAATGATTAGACGCTGACTTTGAACTCAATGTCAGACATCTGATCAATTCATAGCATTATATTAGATTTGCACAAACCATTCGACCTCTTTTATATATTAATTTAATGGGGAAAACACTCCAGGCATTGACTTCAAACTAAGCAGTGCAGTCACTTTGTAGTTGTACCCTGCTCTGATAAACATCCTTGAAATAGCATGTTTAAACATACTGCAAGATACCTTTAACTGGTTATATAACAAAAATCTCAGGTTACAATTTTTGCCTTTATTTGAAAAACATAATTAAAACAAGAAAATCAATAGTAGGGAATGTTAAAACCTTTGGCTATATATCACAACAAAATTACCAATAAGAAGGGACAACATTGCTAAAATCAAGTTCACCTTGTATCAAAATTGTCACGTTACAGTCATTAGTCTAACCTTTTGAAAAATGCCTTGTCCTTCTTTCCCTCACTTCAAAACCAAATGCACCTACTGGCATCAAGATCTCTACAAAAGTGATCTGTTGTGTTCAGACCACTTTTTTCCACATCGGTTGGTTTGTGGTTGGTGGTTAATGTAAAGCTCACTGCCACTAGAGGTATTATCCATCAGGCCAAAGCTTTCTGTTCTTGCATGCTATGAAACTTAAACAAATGTATGTTAGAAGGATAAAGACTGCACAAGATTGCTTTATTATTCTCTAAAAGGCACACAGTGTACAAGAAGATACATTCAGCTTTTTAGTAAAATTCTGTTATATGCACAACTGACACCGACCTAATGAATTTTAAGGCGTCCTCAGCTCTGATGTCAGGATGTGGGTTATGA
>JAPXVT010000022.1:12345534-12356636 GCA_029823135.1 Acanthurus reversus
ACCATGGTAAGACACAGAGGAGAAGAGAGACAAAACAGTAGATGGACAATCTGTCTCAGTCATTAGGTGATACCCGCCACCTTGTGGCAAAAAATAGTATTGCTTAGTCTTCACACTGATAAGCCAAGCATACTTGCAATAGTTAATGTTAGTGTTACGTTTATTTTTAAATAATTACTTTCATATTGGTTAATGTATTGCGTTTGTTATAATGGCGTTGGTATTAGATCAGCATTTAAATGCAACTTTTGCCTTTAGTTTATTCTAATGCATACTTACTGATTATACTGCGGGGGAGAACAGGGTAAGATGAATACTTTTTATATTTTAATTGAACATGGCCAGAAAAAAAATGATTTAGATTAAGCTGGTCTTTGCTTTACCATCATCCCATTTTTTTCTGCTTTTGTGCTGAAGACAGAGGAAGATCTGGATGTAAACTGTTCAGTGTTATGATACATCTGGGTACTCTGTGTGTGTTCGGCCAATTTCATAGTAGCTCGATGCGTTTGCATACTTTGCGTTAACTATGAAACGGCCCTTTCCCCGCTCGCGTACCCTTCTCACCTTTTTCACCCTGGTCAGTTTGTATGCCTGATTTTTTTTTTCTTTTCACTTTTCAGACAAATTCATCATCATCAAAGAATCTATTTGCACAGGAAATAACAGTGGCAGCAGCTTGTCCATGTTGTTGCTTCCTTTATTGTGTTCTTGTATTCTTTCTTGTAAATGAAAAGTGACTGCTGATGGGCATTATATCTAAATACAGCAAGGTCACAAAAGGAAATGCGCAACTTCAGTAAGTATTGCTCATTTAGAGGAAATAGGGAAAAATGTAAAAGAATTTTTAATACCTTTTTTTTTAATATAGCATCTAAATCTTTTCACCTTGACTGCCAAAGGCAAGATGCTAGTTTTTTTTTAACCTAACACATCCTGTGCCTGTAAGCAGCTTTGTCTTTATCAGTTACATATTTAGATAAATATCGAAACCCTGAGAGAAGGTGAGCAGAAAGTTGGCTAAGCCGAGGCATTTCAGTAGGTGCTGCTAAAAATTTATTTGAGGAACATGTAAGAACTGTTAACAGGAAAACTAAGTAGCCAATGTAAGATTTTTTTTCCCCCCGGTAGTCATTACTGACAGCAGTGTATTAAAGGGGGTCTTAACGTGATGAAACTTGGATGCACAGTGGTTTGATCAATAATGCTACAACCCACAACCAATAAGTCCCAGTCAATGGAGGGATAATCACATATTTTTCTCCAGTGTGCTATTAAGCAGCACTGTGGTACTGGGGCATAAAGCTGTGGAAAAGTACATTTATATAGGTATTGTATTTGAGTTCAGTTGTAAGGCATTTATGTTTTACTTGAGTATACTTTGACACTGTATTTCAGAGGAGGCATTTCTTACTCCAATAACGTTATCTGACAGCCTTAGTTAATTCAGCCCAATTGAAGTAATTTCAGTCCAATTGCGTCTTCAAAATACAATCTATTGTTAAAAATTAAACCAATGGTTACCAGCCTTTTTGATTTGTGACTTTTTTTTACAAGAAAGCACTATCTAGGTGTGGCCACTTAATACATTTCAAATTTCTAGGAGATGCAAGCAGCAGAAATTATGTCCTGAATTATGGTTTCATTTAAATAATTGGCAACTGAGGATTTTTTTTTTTTTAAATCACACAAAAAACAAACACACTAAAACATAACAAAGATTAGAGAAAAGTCTTGAAGGGTGATATAAATTTCTTTAGCCTATCTTTCTTTCCCCTGTTTCCTTCCTTTGTATTGTGACCCTTAGGAGGGAGATCTGAGGTTGTCCTCCACTGGATTAGAAACAGTATACATGCTCCATACTGACCATCTAAAAATAAATACTATGTACTCATGGCTATATCAGTATTAACAAATATACCGTCGGCCGCGAGGGCACTTTTTTTTTCTGCAGAATGGGTGCTTTAATTTTTAATATTTTATGTGAATTTGTGTCTGTGATTTTACTTTTATTGGATTTTGAATGCAAACCTTTTACTTTTATTGGAATATTTATGTGTTTAACGCTTCTACTTTTACTGAAGTAAAAGATCTATAGACTGCTTCTGACATCTAGTACCAACATTAGTATTCAAAATCGCTCTTATACATTTATAGTTTTCACATTATAGATATCATATGACTGGGAATACTTTGAAAGATGACGGTAGGAGCAATTTTCCTGCTTGTAAATCAAAAGAGTAATGTAAACTCAATACAGTTACAAGTAGTGCACTGAACTGTCCTCTAACCTACCATGAACCACATATTTTATTGTACCCTTTTAATTTACTCGATAAAGACCACCAAATAATATTTTAGCAACAGGTTTTTAACAGCAAAATGTAATACAAACAAACAAATCATTAAAAACATAATGTACATTGTGTACCCACTGATAAATTGTGTAGTTTTGATTCTAATAATATTCACTGGCATTTGTCAGTTTTCCCTGTTGACTTCTTGGTTAATTTCCTTATGACTCACTCCACATGTCTCAGAGGGAATTGGTCATCAGCCCTTTTCCTGAGGAATTATAGCTGTGCCCCAGGATGCAATCAAGCAATCCTTTAACCTCGAGCTGACATTTATATTCTTTGTGTTACATCTCCACCGTCCCTGAAAGCGAAAGAGAGATAAACAGATGGAAATTATACCGCGTCAAGCATGTATTCACGAAAGACTTTCCGCAACCCTTTCCTGCAGGCTGAGGGAAGTCAACTCAAGGGTTCATTATCTCTCACAGAATGCAGGAATTGGTGGCAATGTCTGTGTGACACATTTTACCAAACCTTGCCCAAACAAATTGCTGTGGAGCCAGGCTTAGCTCTGAGACAAAAACAACGTCAGCAATCCCTCTAAGAGCTGGAATAGCTTCTGCAAAGGTGCTACATGACAGGAAACGGCAGAATTCTTGTCATGTTATTCAGATATGACTCTAAGTGGATTACACAAGATTAAGTTTGACAAAGAAAAAGAAAAGAGGCATAAGACTTGACATAGCACCATGCCTCTGTGCTTTGAACAAGTAGACTTCTTATGGTAATATGATATATAGCCTGGTATAAATCCATAATTATGTCTTGTGCCCACAGGGGCTTAGTCATATCGCTTTAGATGTCCCATAATGCATTTTTGCCTCTGATTCATGTATCATCTTCATTATTCCAGATTGCGAACAATGCAGTGTTCTTAAATGCAGCATGTCCAGACATGTCCCTTTTGTCTCTGTTGTAGAGAACACACATAAAATGGATTTTATCTTATTAGTCGTGAGATGATTAGTGTTAAGTATGCATTCTGAGACAAACCATTTCTGCATATCTAGGAAGGAAATGATTAGATGCTGACTGTGAAGTAGTATCATGATGTTGAACAACGCATAACTTTATAATAAACTGGCACAAGCGTGTTTAACCTCTTTTATAGATTAATCAATGGAGAAAAACACAGCCAACAAAAACTTAGAACTGAGCAATGCAGGCACTTTATAGTTTTACTCTGCTCTGTTACAGCATGTTTAAAAGAACTACAAGGGGTCTTTAACCAGTTATAAAAAGTCTCAGTTTAATATTAATGCCTTTATGTCTTACATAATCAAACAACACCATACCATCGGTGATTGGAGTGGCTATTCTGTACAGTTATTCTTACCGTCTGCCACTGGGAGAAATTCCAAAAATTAAAACAATTCTTTATGGCACAGTGTTGAGGATAAATTAAGGCACCTCTCAGCCTGGGGAAAGAAGCTGCTCAGTGGTGTGGTGGGAGAGAGAGAGAGAGAAAAAAAACTTTTACTGACTCAAAAAATAACATTATATGTTGACTTTCCTATCAAGCTATCTCTTGCAGTTGTCTTCTCATCATCAAAAAATTAAATAATTAAATAATTGCTTAAGTCAGAAAGGTTTAAACAGACTGAATCGACATTTGCACAATAAATAAACTACAATGGTAGCAATGTGTATATGAGGAGGCTTTTGGGAGACCATTTAAGAGTATTTAATAGTCTTATGCAAATGCATGATACATTATTGTGTTACACTCTTATTATCTCACTGTTCAGGACGTGTTTTAAAAAATCTGCCTAGCTACTTTTTTCAAATTCAGAATTTTGATTTTTCAAAAAGGTGCAAGGATGTAGGTCTTTTTACACGAGATGGCTCAGCAGACAAGCTGCAGTAATAATGTACGGCCAAAATTGGTCATAATTTTCAATTTTTCACTTCTCACTTTCATTGATAGAAAGACCTTTGCTAGCTATCTTTTGTCTATTAAAATTTATCATCCATAGAGCTTCTGTAATGGATGGTGTGGAGAGCATATAGAACTCTCTGGCAGCTTATTTCAAAGGGAAAATTGACTCTTTGTACCCGCTGATGGATATTTTTTTAAGGGGGATCTTAAACTCATCGCTGAGAAGGACCAGCCCAAAGATAAATAAATGAAAGCACCAGCTGACAAAATAAAACATTTTGCAAAAATGGAAATCATTTAGCCTATTGTGCCGAATACATCTCTGCTTTCAATAACAGCTTTTGCCAAAAAGAGCTTGCTGCAGAAGAGATTTTAAATGATTTCCTTTTCAGATTGGAGCATTCCTCCACAAGGGGCCTGCCTAAATCTATATTTTGTAGATTTGACTGGGAGTGTAGCAGTGATTGTCTGAAAGCTTAGATTGATTGGGAATATTGACTGCTCCTCCAGTTCCTCACTCAACCTGGTCCCTGTCAGCATTGCTAATACCCCGAACCAAGGATGTAACTCTTTTCCTGTGGCTCATCAATTCAACAACCTCTTTATAAAAGGGTAAATTAAACCACGTCCCACAGTCATTTTACCTTACCGACAGCAGGTTAATGGCTCATCAAGAGTCTGTTCTCTCTCCTGAAACTGATCCTCTCATTCTCGTGTCTGCTCGTCCTTAAACAGCTGTATTGATGACACTGTGCTATGAGTGTGTGAGGGTTGTGCTTGTGTGTTCACTTGCAAAAAAAAAAACGTCAGTTTTAAAATGTAGAATACCACGATGCCAGCTGGCAAGCTAACAAGCATGGCTGTGGTGGATTGTTGAAGTCAGAGAAAGATGGAAAGAATGAAAGACCTAAGAGAGAAGAGTGCCACAAACAAAGGGGCCAGTTTTCTGGCTTCATCTTCACGGCATTGCCCAGTGGTGGCTGTGGAAGGAGTGGGATTATGAGGGATTGGTTCAGCAGCAATGAGGGACGTTTCCCAGAAGACACAAATTGGCCATAGCCTCCTGGCAGACCAGGGGAATTGGTTGAAACGCACAGGTGAAACAGACAAGAGGAAAATAGAGATCACTGCGTCCCGCGAGCCACAGCCAAGACTGTGAGTTGTTAGATTACTGTGCAAGGCTTAAGATGGCTTTCAATTTGTGAGATACAGGAAACCTCAAGGGAAATGTAGAGAGAATATTTCTTGGTGAACTCTCAGCAGAACAATACACACTTCAAAATTCCATATTGTTAAGCTCAAGAGTGTTTGAAACCCACCATCTCAGATTTTCTTTCCAGTATGAGCATGTGTAGATGAGCTCTAGCCCTTGGTAGATGGGTAGATTTCATTTTTCATGTTTTAGTCACTTGTGCTGGTAAATTTTAGTTTTATAATAGTTTTGTGTACAAACAGAGAAAGACACATTTTCAAACTTATTATTTCAGGTCTGTACTGTCTATTCAAATTTCCGGTGAATAAAAATAAATCAAATTACAACATTACTCTCTCTCTTGTAAATGATGTGTTTATAACACGCGTAATGTCACTATTTTAAAATACGAATTATTTTACGTAAAAATTAGCATGCTTAATGTGGGAATGCACTCTTGCAAAATCAAAACTCAACACGGAATCTTTTAAAATTGTCACACACAAAAGTGTGACAATGTTCGACTTGTTGGCTACAAATAAACCCATTCATGGAGACACTGCTAACTGTTCGTCATCTTTCTTTGGCATCAAGTCATTGTTTGCTGTTGCCAGACTTTCTCAGCTGTTGGAAATAGTTCTTTGCTGTCAAGGACCTTTCTTGACCTGTGTAGGCATTTATTTGATAGCAACCAGGTACATCAGAGTGAGGAAGGTTGTCAGTCCCTGTTTGTAAAACAACAATATATGGGAACGGGTACTGTCAGTTTAAGATCCTGTGGGCACATCTTTGATTTTTAAGAACAAGCTACTGTGACTGGTCTGATGTTGCATTAGTTATGCCTGAAAAGGCAAAACCATGCACATCAATGGCTGCCATAGTTTTAAACATCTTCCTCAGCTTTTTTTTGCCACCCCCTATATCTTTCAAATGTATGCATTAAATTATTACTCCTTGCTTCAACTTCAGTATGTGAAACTAGAACAATCCTTCTCTGTGATGTGACTGCAGGAAAAGTAATCGCTCAACTCTTACAGTACCAAGCTGGATTGCATATGCGGAAGTGAAACAATTCTCGAAGGAGCTGCTCCACAGCCCCATCTCCCCTTCCCTGAGGTGGAAAGCCCTAGTTTGAGTGTTCACTTACATCATCAAAGGGCCCCTCTGTCTCATGTAATATTAACATGTGCTAAATCAGTGGCAAACAGCAGCCGCAATGTTTACACAGCATTAGCACAGGCTTGCAAAGCCACATAGCGAGGGGCTGTCTTTGTGTTCAAAGATTAGGAGGCTCTGACACCCATGGGAGGCGGCAAGATTATTGTATACAGTGAATGGGCTCAATATTCTACAAGGTGATTTATTTAGGCATGCTGCTTCTGTCCTCTACAGGAGAAACTTTGCATTTATCCTGTAAATTATTTCTGATTTTTAATTAAGTAGGGTCATGAATAAAGATTTACCTCTTTTTTTCTTTTTCTTTTTTCCCTTAGCTTCTAACATGAATGCCATCTATGGAAAATGGCATACTTTGCATGAAACATGTGAGAAGGACAGGTATAAACTGTATGGGGGATCAGTAGAGGATATGGTGGGACATTCATCTGCAAGCTGTTTGACTTTTCAACACAGGCTCACATCCAATAATCAGAAAGCTTTTGAGGTGAAGTGGGTTGTCATAGTAAAGTCAAATCTGCTGGAAATTAAGTCCATTAATCACATAGTGCTTCATTTGGTCCCTTTCTATATACAGCTCCGAAGTGTGTCTGTGGAGCGGGGGCTTAGTTGGAAAGAGTGAAAGAAAGCGAAAAAATGTTTGGTGGTGCAGAAGAAAAACCATCAATTCTCATTATGGAAAATAGATCATCTCTCCTAATTAGAGCCACAGCTTTTTACCACAGTACAAATGCCGAATAATGCAAGCCAGCGATGGCAGGCGCCACCCACCGCTGATTAATTAGGTGAATGTATAAAAACCTTTGGTATAAAGACCCACTGATTTAGCCCCGGATAGCTCATTAAAGGTAAGGCGCAACATATTTCAGGTCAGGTCCTCTGGGAAAATATATGTGGAAATGCATCAATTTCCAAGGCCATTACGACACGCTTATATGGAGCAACAACTGTAACTTGCACCCTGTTTAATTTAATGACATCGCGACAGAAAGAAGCAAGGGAAACAAAAAGATAAGAGCAGTTTATGTAAGAATGAACAATTAAATGTAAATATATGAATCTCTGGTCAAATCTAAGCTGTGCATGTCAAGCCAACTCACGTTTTGCTCTGGTTGGGGGTAAGTGACATGACAATATCAGATCCTACGATGAAAACTTCTCCATGATCTGCCTTACAGAGAGTTTGTTGGTATAATTGTTGGCTGCTTGTGTGTGTTGTAGTGGGGTTTTTTTGTTTTTTTTGTTTTGTTTTTTCTCATGTGTTTTCATTGTGTTTTTATTGGTTTATCTTTCTTGCCATGGAGGAGTAGCATTTGAATTTCATTGTACAGCTGTGCAATGACAATAAAGGCATTCATTCATTCATTCATTCATTCATTCATTCATTCATGCTGCTTTCCCAAGAAACAATTAACCAATAACGGCAAACAGTATGTAGTTCCTCAGATTTTTTCCCCCCTTTCCCTCTTTTTATTAGGCAACAAAGCTGCATTGATAATATGGAACTTGTTTGAATTTTCCTAAATCGACAAAGCACAAGCAACATTTATTTGTACAGTTTGCAAAGATAAAGTTCAAACATTAGATGGCAACATGACAAACCTTTTAAACAACCTCAGGAGAATGCATTCGGAAAACATTAAGACTAACAATGAATGCATTCTCTTTGAGTGCATCATTTAAAATTATGCAGCAAGAGGCTTAAAAGCCAAAACAAACAACATTAACCAAGGCTTTTGAGAACATTACATTAGAGCATTCAGAACATTTGAGAACAATAACATTTAATAACAGGAAGTATATGAGGATATACATCTTTTAAATAGAGATATTAGTTAAGTTGCACTGTTTTGTAACTTACCAAATAACCTTAAAACCAACATGAAAGTTTTGTATCAAGGTATTCTGACAAAAAAAAAATCCTTTTTGCCATATCACCCACCCCTAGTCCCAGGGTTTAAGGTAGGATTGAGCAACACTGTCCTACTCCGTCTCCTAATTGCTTAAAAATTTGAAGATATCAAGTCACGCACATTGGCATTTGTTCAGTAATCTTGAGACAATATCGTAGATTGGTAGAGATGGATTTGGTCCTTGTCAAATGTGGAGTGACAGGTTTGGAAAGGAAGAGACTTTTGGCACAAATACAGAGGCATTGCTCGATCAAGGAGCACTATAGATAATTGGGATCTTCCTTTTTAGATGATTAAGACAGTGTTACAAATTTTAAAAAAGGAGCTGGCAGGGAGGGGGGGGTCATTACGGTAAAAAATGTTCTTCCCTTATTCTTATGATGAAATATTCAAAGTACAAGATTTTCCCGTTGCAGCTCGTCTTCTAAGGGCTACCAGGCTGTAAAGAAACCTGTGTCATATAATTCTCTAAGTCAAAGCACAGAAACACTGAAAGTATGACTACACTATAAATTCAATATAATCTGTAAACAAGCATCTTTTTGTCTGTCTTATTTGTCCCAGTTTTGCACATGGCAACCCTCCTGCAATTGGTCCCATGACATCATGCCGTCTGTTGTTTGTAGTTGACCATTCATATATTCCTTTTCAGGGGACCGTGTTCAGTCATATCCTGTTTTAGCCTGTGAAATTCATGACCACAGCTCCTAACATATCCACATGTCTCCTACTGCCTTTGCCTTTTCCCTCAAATGAAATAAATAAAGTAGGAACATAAATCCAGCCAAGCACAAACAGGACATATACCTAATTTCATTTCCTTTCTTCTCTGACCCAATGTAGTCTTATCTCTCTCCTCAGCAGTTTTTGTGCTTTGTCTATTTATTTTCTCTTCTCCATTTCCCAGTTGCTTTCAAGACTTTAAGGCAGATAAGCTGTGGTTTGTTTAGCAAAGGTCACAGGTGAAGAGAATATCCTGGATAAGGTGGGAGAGGAAAAAAACTAAATGGACTCAAAATGCAGGCAGAACATTGGGTTGTGCATATTCATGAGGCAGGCACAGCTCATCACACTATCTTTGATCCAATTCACAGAGTATGCAAATGATGTGTGCACACAGGAGCACACAAGGCATTTCTCGCCCTCATGCTAGCTGCTCAAATCATCAGACCACACCACCCAGAGTCACACTAGCTGGCTTTTTCCCAGAATGCATTCAGTAAACAGAGCTAATTTGACTATCTAATATTGTTAATTTAAGCATAAACTCTCCTGTTGTACACACACATGTTTTAATATGCAATTAAGAGAGCATATAATGTGATACATTGTGTGTTGCGAGTCTAATGTGTATTATTTTGGGTTCATTTGATCCCTGTGCATTCATTGGTCTGATGTTATTGCATTATAGGCGGCCACGGGGAGATTGTATCACATGTAACACGAGCAAAAACACTATTAGACTTGGAAATCAAGCAAAACTTGGGGGAAGCAATAGGACATGTGAGTGCATACATCTGGGTGTGGTACAGCTGTTTCACACAGATGTGAAACTGTGGCCATGGGCTGATGTGCAGTCTGCTAATCCATAAAACAAATCAGACTCCATTTCTGTCATACACACATACTTGTTAAGACACACACATACTATATATATATAGTATATCTCACACATACACACACAATTGGATGACTGCTTGCATACACACCAGTGAAATCATGCAGCAACAGTTATGTTTCACTTGTAAGCACATGGATTCATTAGTGTGTGGTTCAATAGTAAATGTATGGATATATGTGTATGTGTGATTGTTTCTCAGTAGTATCTCTACCCAAGTAATAGTGTCGGTTTTGACTTGTGCAGCTCCCTTTTTTGTAATCATAATTAGAATATGTTAACATTCATTTGTTTGGTGTTTCCAATAATGAATACAAAGAATTGTTTGATGTCCAAATTTCACAGAAGACAGAATAACCAAGCAGAAGAAATAAATTATCTGCAGCATTATAAAGCCAAGGTAAAAGTGTCCTTTGCACAAAAGAAAGCTGTCACTGCCTGTATTGCTGTAAAGACAGTGGTGGATGACAGCATTCACCTCCCTAATGTCAGAGCAGAAACAAGTATTTGGGGGACAAGGTTATCTTGTGTGTTATTGTACAAGTTAAAATGAAGCCAGAAGTGAAGCCATAACATGTTTATTCCAAACATTGCCTGCTGCTGTGTGGGATGGCAGCAATTCAGGAGTTGCCTTCAGATGAAATGAAACTGCAATTACTCTTTACCATTGCAAACACACTGTACTGCTTCATTACCGTGATACCACTCTTGTGTTTGTCCTTTGGATAAAGGCCAGAAACAAGTGTAACTGAATGTAAAGCCTTAAAATACACAGAAAGATTTAGCCAGGCAGGGTCTGATGAACCCACATGTATGGACAAATATATCTTATATTTCCTCTTTGTATGTTTTTAATGACATGGAATTGGGGAATTGGTTAATGGTAAGAATACTTGGTTCATTTATGTTAGATAGTATTGGTTCTACTTATAGTTGAATTATGACACATTTTAGATGACTGCCACCA
>JAPXVT010000022.1:12437099-12448155 GCA_029823135.1 Acanthurus reversus
CAGCTTAGAGGACCTGCAATGTAAGAAAGAGCAATAAAATCCATAGTCCTTGTTCGAAAAAAAAAAAAGGAATTTCAAAATGATATTAACTTTTCTAAGAAGGAAAAACACTTTCTTCATTTCACAAATCGCATGTTGAATTCAAAAGCGACCAAACTCACCAATTCTCAGATCAATACAAATACAAATACAAATCAAAGCGAGTATAGTATGCGTAAAATGTCAATACTTGAAAAGTACGCTACTGTATTTATGTACAGTACTTAAGAAACAGTACTCGGTGACTTTCATTGCTAAAGACTACACATATATATCCAAACAAACCACAAAACAGCAAAGGCATAAAAAGAAAACAACAACCACACTTCCGTGGTATATGAAGACATGCCCTGTCTAAAAACAATCCTGACCTTCAATCTGAGAAGCATGGTCATAGAGTCACACTATGTGTAGGGAGCAGGGCTGGTTATCATTTGGGTTTTTTCCAACATCAGTGCCTTCTATATCTTTAAAATGGCGCCAAAACAGTGTCTAAACTGATATTTTTAAATGAGGGGGGAAAAAAAAGTGATACAATTGTGGAGGCAAATTTGAACTTTACATTGAGGAATAAATTAACCCTTAAAATGGGCCCACAAAACACTTAACAAATTCACACAATAAATGAAACCTAACCCAACTGCAAAAAAACAAAATATTCTACAAGCTACTCTACCCTCTATTCTCAACTAATCTTTTACAAACTCCAGCTTCAGCTTCAACTGATCATTCAGCAATTCTTTTCAAATATGTATTATATTATATCATATCATTAATATTATATACCTCTCCTTAGTGTTGTCCAGTTGGTGCAATGATGGGATTTTCCCACAAACTAATAAACTCGTACATCAGCTTTTTACATAACACTATCT
The DNA here is from genome assembly GCA_029823135.1 of Acanthurus reversus. Classification (NCBI taxonomy): domain Eukaryota; kingdom Metazoa; phylum Chordata; class Actinopteri; order Acanthuriformes; family Acanthuridae; genus Acanthurus; species Acanthurus reversus. Next base: position 12,438,014 of record JAPXVT010000022.1, read on the forward strand.
GTTGAGAGCAGTCTTAAGTTACTGCTAAAGCAAACAGAGCGTTTCCAAGCTGCAGCTTCACATTAAAAGCATTTAATGGGCGAAACGCAAGTTGACTTTTATCTTGTAGTAGACTAGGCACGAGTGATCATCAAAAAATGTTTTTGAAGAGCAAAACAACGGTCATTTTCACCATTTGTTGACAGCAGATCAACTTTAGATTATTCTGGTAGTAGTTTAATACAGTCTGTAAAAGTAATGGAGCAAGAGGAAGAACTAGATGAAGAGCTGCAGCTGCGACAGGTTAGCTAAGAAGCTCCTCTTTCATTCGAGTTACCAAGTTCTCCATCAGCGTCTGAACATTGTGAAGTATAGGTGCTTTTTGCATTTTGCTTTGACAATTAATCCTCTATCATCACCCTGCTGGTCAACTCTTCTTATTCTCGTCATATTGTCTTCAGAAACTCTGTTAGTGCCTGTCCATCCAACAGTATTGATTTTTCAAAAGGCAAAATGATGGTGTGGCTGATGCTGCCCACCAGAGGCACTGATTACTGTGGGCTGCAGCAAGCCTCATGCGAGCAAGTTGTATGAATTGCATTTACACCTACATGAGATCTAACCACAGTGTGAGCCAGACTACCTCAGATGCGTTCTGGCAGATCCGATCATGATCCAATCTTGATGCACACCTTGCATTAACACGCATTGTCGATATCTGAAAAACGTATCTAGGTACAGATCACATTTTAATGCCAGGTGTAAATGGGGTGCCAATCTTTAACTCCATGTCAAGGTATATAGCTAGTTTTGACCACTGAAGTCCATAACAGTCTCTCCTAAACCCACTGAGAGTAAAGAAAGGAGGGATGGGGATACAGACACAGTGGTTAGATGGCTGGGGCTCAACTCATCTCCAAAGGAAGGGGGGATTCATTGCAGATACTACAAGTGGAAAGTTTTTAATTATCTGGCGTTCCGGAGACACAGATACTGGCTGCAACCTTCTCTCCAGCTATATGATTCCAGAAAATGAGTTAATTCTAAGAGACAGTGCAATGTATTTCTTTTCGAATGCAGCTCTGTTAAGCCCCTCCAGACACCGGCACGCCCTGCCATTTAACAGAGAAAGCAAATCAATTGATTGCTGAATTGAAACACGACCTTGATCTCTTGTTAATCAAATCAAAAGCATCGATAGGCATAATTGTCCCAATAACGGCTCACGGGACACTAGTTTAGATAATTCAGCACTTTAGTCACTGATAATGAATAAGGCTCAGTATGATCCACGTTGTACTGCTAATGGCTATTAAACAGAACATGCATCAGGCATCCGTGCATCACCGAAGTACCCTGTGTTTAGGAAACAGGGCCGCAGGATCAGAGTTGCTAAACGGTCCAGTTAATTAAGGGATTAATACTTGAACTAAAGTATTAGTGATGTGTACCAATTTCTATTGCCCAAACAAAACATTACGTGATGGATGACAGCCTAAAAATTAAAAAGAAATACTCACAAAGAAATAACGATGGCAGCAGAAACACCACTGCAGTTTGGGATATTAGTATTTTGATTTGAGAGAGCCCCTAAAGAGACATGAACAAAATAAATAATAATAATTTATCAAATATGCTGTTACAAGGATAAAAACAGAGTTCTTATCTTGTAAAACAAACCTCCATCAGACTAAATATAAGGATAGATGGAGAGGAAAATTGCTTAAAAGTCCCCCGAGGCAAAAATGGTGATGAACAGCATTCAACCAGCTGCTGCAATATGGTTTTTGGCTTTCAGTCTCTGGTGTCAGATGCCTTGATACTGAACACACTGGAGAGACTGCCATCTGCGCAGATGGGGTGTAAAGGGACCTCTTTTAAAGCTGCAGTTGTGTCATAAGGCAACACTAAATTGAAATCACATAATGTGAAGTTGAATCATATTTGACCTGAGTGTCTTTTGTTTGAAAGACCTGAATGGTAATCAGCCAAACTGAAACTTTATTTTTAGAGAGAGAGCTGAAATGTGCTGGTCTAAATGACCAGCGTAGAGACATAGATATTCTTCTGATTTAAGGGGAACTGAAAAGAGACAGGTTGCTGGCACAGTGAGAGACACTGGAATAAAGAAAGACATATTCCGTGTTCCTGCCATCTAGTTCAAGCAGTTCCAGAACATCATTTAGTCGGCCTTGAGTTTGAAAGAGACTTAAGTAAAAGTATAAAAATGCTAAAGCAGTTACAATGTCACTGACCACATTTCTGCATTCTACTGTTCCTGTTTTTTTCGTCATCCAAACATATGGCAATACAAACATAAAGGCATACTTGTCTACTGCCACTGGGAAAGGAGTCATTAGCCTTATTTTAGCATTGCACTAATAGCACTTCAGGTTTCTAGCATTTCCTAGAGTTTTCTCTTAAAACCTATTCACAAAGCTGCCGAAACCAACTTTTAATTAGGGATTGGGAGAACTCTAAAGTTAATAGAAAGGGCAGGGTTGATCATGTTCCTATCAATGATGCCATGTTAAGTGAAATTGTGATTGGCTGTCTCAGTTCTTGGGTTATTAGGATTTTAATATAAAACAGATGCCAAATGTCACTGATTGTACATGAAACAAAGAGTCAAGAGTCCAAACCAGACCCAAGATCAGCCTTAACTTTAACTTGCTCTACCTGTGCATGAAAAGAAAGATATTATTGAATGAAAATTCAGAGTTGGGATAACTGCAATGTCAAAAAAGAAACATGTAAAATATATGCCTGGAAATAATTGAGGCCACCCACTTCTGACCAGAACCTACGACGAGTGTGCAAAACACTGGAATTCCCTGCAGTCTCAAGGACAGAGATTGCCAAATCCAAGCAACTAACAACTACTCCAGGTAGGTAACTGGACATTACGAAAATATTTGTTCAGCCTCACCCAAGAACAGTTCTGATTCTTAATATTCGATGTGTTCAGCCCATACAAGAACGGATATGTATTTATATGTAAATCAACTTTACAATATACACAATTGCAGATAAGATACAAATGTAATGTCTAATTGAAAATATTTATTGAATTTATTAGAAGGAGACTCAAAAAGGCTTCATCATCGATTGACTCATTGGTGTTCAGCTGCATTGCAGCATCAATGCTCCCCTCCAGCTCTCTTAAGCTGGTGTCTGATTGCCCAAGAAAACTGTTTCTGTTGGTTGGTGAAGTGACTTCATCTACGACTAGCTCTACTATGGCCATAATACATTTGCAATGAGGCAGTACTTGTTTGAAGTCTCATTATCAATGAAGGATTGTAATGTGTTCACAATTATGTGGACTGTCAACAGCAGCCTTTTTAGGATTGTTTGTGATTTTCTCTCAATGATTTAGGAGTTGTCTTGACTAGCTTTAACTTTTCACAGAGTTACGAGCTGGTTTTAGTGCTTTGTGAAATACCCTTAATCCATGTAAAAAAATTGGGACTGACACACCCATTTTTTTAAGAGTCACACCTTTACCAGTTAGAGACTACTTTTAGCATCAAGATAAAGTTTTTGTGATATTTCTGGTATGACATTTTGGCCATGTTATTAAAGTGCACGTCTGCTGTTTTATTGAAATGGCAATCCTGAGTTTATTTAGGAAAAGATAGGGCAAGGTATGTAAACGTTGGCTGAGGTGAGACAACACATTTGGTTTATATTCGATGATCCTCAAAAGGCGACTTTGTTGCATTGTGATAGAATGCAATGGGCATTAAAAGTCAAAAATATGACTGCACACACATGATTACTACACTGACCTCCGCATCCTGACTTATAGTTCACAGTTTTTCCTTCTTTGGCACTAGACTTCAATTTTTCTAAATGAATATAACATCCAACGCTTCCTCGCTGAATATTTACACTTCCTGATACCTGAAGGAAGCAGATTGCTCACATTTCTTTTGCTTGTTATTTATTTATTTATTTTAGAACGTAATGTTTTTCAGTGCTGTGGCTCAGTGGTTAGCACTGTCACCAGTTAGACAGTCCTGAGATTGACCCCCAGCTGGAGCAGAGCTTCTCTACGTGGAGTTTACATGTTCTCCCTGTGCTTGCGTGGGTTTTCTTCTGGCATTTTGGGTTCCCACGTAATCAAAGACGTGTATACTGGGTTCATTCTCTATTTATCCATTAGGCACAAGCTGAGAGGGGCTGGTACCAGGGCACTGCAGATTGGTGGTTAAGTGCAGAAAACATCTTTTTTTTTAAATCTTAATGGCATTGTTGTGCAGAATTCTCTCCTATGGTCCACCTGAAAGAAGCTTTCTCACTGTCCTCCTACATATCTCCACACATCTATTCAGTAATAAAGGAGATGTGTTTGAAGCTGTATCTGAATTGTAAGATCTGCACAATGCCTCTCAGCCATGCTGAAAGAAGCCTGCAGCATATTATTTCATTTTTTGTCAGTCTGGTATGCAAACTAATGCAGAGTCCATTACCAGAGTTCAGAGGCCCCACAGCACTCGCCTTTAGAAACCTCTCAAGATTTCCATGAATGCAGTATGTTGAGCAGGTACATGTTCTTTACACTCTAGCTGCCTTGCTCTGACAGAACCTCTCTAATTACCTCTTCACCTGGGTGGCAGTGATGGACAGTTAGGAGATAGGGGGGAGGGGCAGGGGCCACAGTGCTGTCTCGAGGTGTAACGAACAGTGTAATGCCGGGTAAAGAGTTCGAAAGGGGACGAGAGTTGTGTTGACCTTTGGAGTGATGGACAGTTCGGGGATGGGAGGGGCGTTATTTTGTCAGTTTCATTCTTGTCAGTGAAGGAGGGAAGGAGAGTGATAGATGGGCAGTGTGTGAGTGAGGGCTAGGTCACAGTAAGTGGCATCCCATTAGGGCTGTGTTGAGGTGGGTGGTGATATCTGGCCTGTCCTGGGTCTTCCTGTAACAGTCTTTGAAAAAAATAACAACAACAACAGCAAAAAAAAAGAAGGTTTAAATAATGTAGACAGTGCTACACTACAACACCACTCTGCACTGGTGTTGAAGTGTCGCACTGTTTACCTTATTTGTAGGACTGCCTCATGCAGAGATAAAAAAACCTTTACTAATAATTTTTCTTTTTTCAGTTTTAGGTTAATATTATTATGGTCATGGTTTCTGCCTCCACCAGCCTCCAAATAAAGAAATGGCTGAGGATGAAATCCTGTGCATGATATTACTCTGTCAGTGTCTATGTGCGCACGGACGCTTTGAATTGGACTTGTGCTGTGCAAGTTGGCTTTTGTACCGCTGTGAAAATTTGGATATTTTTTGTCCACTGTGCGCAATGTGTTAATGGACCCATTTGCTATATGTGAATGTTGTCTGCTGTGTGCGCTGGCGCCTGGTAACGCTGGTTGAATGGCATGCTCTTCTCCTGGCTTCAGTGAATATGCCGGTGAGGATTTCAGTGTGTCTATGTGCGAATGTGTGCGTGCTGGTGTGTGTGTGTGTTCCTGTGTGCCCACACCACCGATGTCTGTGCCCTGTCACTGAGCCAGAATACTAAATACTTTATAATGAAGTCCCAGGTTAAATTATAGCATAACTAAATCCTGTACTATCATCTCCACACACAAACACAAGCCAAACTGCAGTGGATGGTCTTGCCTAATATCAGTTTAGCAATCAGAAACTATCTTGTGTGCACTCAGTAGTTTTGCTTGCACACGAGATATTTATTTATTTATTTTGTTCATGTCTCTTTAGGGGCTTTGTACGATCTCTCTAAGGTTACACTGTGTTTTGTTATGCTGTAGTAAAAGTTGATGATTTTTGAGGAGCTTACAGTGATTCGTACATGGACGACTGGTGTAGCATATTATATTTTAAATAGCACCACTTCCTCAGTATTTTAGCATCAGCTTCACAGATCGAACTGGTTTGTTGAAACTGAAACCAACCTTTTGCGCTATTTGTAAACCAACATAATCGAAACAAACAAAAACAAAGCTGTCTTTTAAAGTAAAGTTAGTAAAGTATGTGCATTTTACTCAGCTTACTTTTTGGTTGTTTTATTTTCCTCATAATACTTTGAAAAAATATTGTGGTCTGTGGTGTGAACATATTTGAGGGCAGCACAAATATTTTGTCCCTGAGGACAAGAGTCAAGAAGATCAGAAGAAGATATGTATTGATTTTGATGACCACTGACCCGCTTCACCATTATGAGGTCCAACTTTTCATTCTCCCATGCAACAACTTGTAATCTTGCCAGAACATTGCTGAATGTGAAAGCAGCAGTGATGTGAACAGAGCAGATTACAAGGCCCTGGTGAAAGTCTGCACTCCATTGAGCGCTTTCTTCTTTTATTTTGCATTTCACCAGATGGCATCTTAATGAGCCAAAGCTGTCACTCTTTAAATTACACAGAGCAGGAATATAGTGACAAAGAGTAAAATGCCCTCTGCAAATTTAAGCAAGGTCATAATAAAGTGGTCAGCAATTGCCTGAAATGGCTGTAGAAACGACTTGATTTATGTCTGTCTGTAATTGAATGAGAAAAGAGAGAGTGACCCCCACTAAACCCAAGCCTTGGCCAATCAGAGGGAAAATTCAAACGGACACGAGAGATGTGGATGAGTTATTTCCTTCCATCACCAACTGTTATTGTCCCCACAACTATTAAATTAACTTTAGCTTCGAAAGATCATGGACATGTGGGTCTATTTACCCGTCAGGAGAAATGAGGTTAAAAAGTGGACAAGTGTTTCACTGATGAAAGTCTGAATTTTTTTCTGCCAGGTCAGCAGCTTTTAATGGTTATTCAGCTCTGACAGTAAAACAGAAAACTCATGGTATAAATCAAACTATAAAGGCTTGTTTTTATGTTTTACCAAAAAAATAAGAATTATTTGATGCTGAGGCAAGAATTCTTGATTGTGTTAGTGCCATGTGGTGCTTGAGTGGCGGATGGGCTGACACTGAACATCTATATCCTTAAAATACAATCACACAGCAATGAAAATATAAGCATATTATAGCCTAAATTAAATACGTCAAGATGTATTATATTGACAGAATAACAGAGGTATGTAAGTTATGGGCCTGGCTTTCCTCGTCACGGTTGCTGAGGTTGTCTGCTGCATTGGCAATGGGGCCTGTGGTGTCGGGGTGCAGGTAGAGAGAGCGGCACCTCAAACAATGTGTGGTAACAGCTTGGTTGCTTTCGAAGAATTACTTTTGAAAACTTAAATCAGAATCTGAAAGAAAATTTTATTTATCCTCAAAAGGCAATTTGGTATCTACAGTCCACCCACCGCATACAGTAAACAGTAAACACATACATACAGTACAATCATCAATGAAAGAGGTATAGGAAGCTCAGTGCCTGGCATGTGGGAAAGGAGAAAAATAAAATAAAATAAAATAAAAAATAATAGAATAAAATTCAAATAAATGTTCACCCCAAAATATACACATGGGCACCTTGTGTTGCCAACACACACACGAGGGCAGGGTAGACAGCAGAATATTTTCTGATCTACAAAGTGCGATCTACAAATGTAATTGGTGTCTTTGCTATAGCTCTGAAAAAGGCGAAACCATCTCCATTATGGCTTGAATTTTTAAGTAATTGAATGATAACAAATATGTTACGTCCAGTTGGTGACATCCTTCTATCAGCTCCCTCATTGGGTTTCAGCTAAATAATTACCACTGTTTTTTTTTTTTTAAATTTATTTATGTATTTTTTTTAACAAACCAATGTTTTTGAGAAAGAGAGAGGGAAAGCTCCAAAATGTGCAGCTTGCAAAATTAGTATGTTACGGGCAATGTTGTATTGTGGTGAGTTTTCACAATAAATGAATGTAAGGGAAAATATGGGAAATCCTGCCTACCCGACGATTAAAATTATTGTCTGAGTGCAAAGCCCAGAACACTTAACATAGACAGCCGTTGGCATGACGCAAAGGTCATGCTTATTCTCAGAAACCTGACATTACTTTGTGATTTTTGTTTAGAAAACATGTATGATACAGGCGTTTGAAATGCACATTCCACCCATGTTTGATCTGTTCGCATCTGTTCGATGTGAGACACATCTCTGTTGTTTTTGCTTTTCCACTTCGGTTCCTTCTCTGTTCCTCTTGCTTTTTTCCCTTTTATAGACCAACTGAGGGCCTCTATTAAAGTCGGTTGAATTCAATTAGATACCCATTCCTGGTAGAAATGCTTATTTTCCAAAGCCAAGCAATGACTGACCTGCTTTGAACTCAGATTGGATGATGCATATTGATCCATTAATATCGACCTCCAATGCAGGTTTACACTGCATTAGTCTGAAAGGGTTATATAAGATCTGTCCTGAACTAACATTCCATTAACCTTACTCTTTTTTGGGTTGTGTGCGTGCTTTTTTTTTTGGTCTATTTTTCCTACAGAGACGTGCAGGAATAGTAATATCCCAAGGCTTTATTTATCATCACATGAAAGCAGACCTGTTGTGACTGATTCTAAAGCCATTCCATTAAAAACAAACCTTGCCAAGCCAAGAATCTAATACTGAGTTAGTTTTCACAGCATGCTGCTGTCACATTAGCCAATGCCTAATTCTGTCTAATTGAGTAATGACAACAACGCTGCATAGTGACACATCCACTGCAAGGTCAGTCCAAACTGTTGCCAGCTTCACACAGAGAAACTAAGTCAAGCCCACTTCTACCATAGAGCACACAGCAGGAGAGGTCCCCAATCCAATAAATCTAACTGCAGGAACCAAACACATACATGTGCGGGAATGCATACACACACACAGGCCAGTTTCTACTAGGGGGTCGTAATGACTCCATGGTTGGCATCGTATCATCACAGCAAGGAGCATCTGAATTGATTCATGGCTTTTTTCGGTTGTGTTTGCATCAGCTGTTTTTGTGGCTACTCCAATTGCTACTCTGTATTATGTAGAGATGTCATAAGAACTGATGCTTTTTGAACCCTGTCCCACATACATACAGGAAGGCCTGGAGAGAAAGGTGTAAAGACGGAAATTCTCTTCACAGGTACCATAGGTACTGGGAATACAATTCTCCTAAACTGACAGCAAAAATGCCAAGAGAAAGGAGAAATAATCTACAAACTCAGAACAACAACAGCAAGATAGCATTAAGTACACCTGCACATGTTGAGAGGAAAAACAATTAAGTGCTTTGCTTTTAAGACGGATCATGGAGATTAAATATTCCATTGTGATTTGCACTTAGCAGGCACCATCATAACACCGTTTTTACATAATTCAAGATGAGTCAGTCTCAGTTTTCATTAACATTACATTTAAAACATATCCTGTTACTGTTATCCTGAAATCATCATTCCCATTATTTTACTTTGAGACACAACTGCAACATTTACATGTCAGTTAACCTAAATTACTGCCTTTACAAAGGAAGGTGTGTTGGTGTGTGTAGTATCAAACTGGGTATTTGGAATCACTGAATTTCCAGTATTGTGACATGGCATCCCTACTCTGGATTTATGTTTGATATTAAAGAGATAAGTCTACTTTAAGAAGAGACTGTACATCATTTATAGTCATAAAGTGAGATATCTACTGGTCTGTATTAGTCCTTGTATGAATCTAACCGGGGGGCAGATGTATGGAACTCTCAGCAGTTGTGTAAACAAATTTATATGCATGCACAAGACAGAAATGGGACTGCATATGCATGCATCCTTTTATTCCCCCACAGGCCTTGAATTGATATAGACACACCCTAAGTCATATCTTAGTCATCATACATAAATGTTCAAAAGTGAGCATAGATTTAATCTGGTGAATGGATGTCACCTGCGCTAAGAAGTGCAGCATATAGCAGCCAATAGGAATACGCGCTCTCTTCAAGTTAAATTTTAATTTTTTGGTTTTGGATGGACATAAAACAGATATTTCAAGAAGTTTACTTGTGCTCTGACATTATCACAAGCTTTTTTCACTATTTCTGACAATACAAGATCCAAGCAGTTAAAGGGGAATTCCTGTTTTTTGACACCTGAACCTTATTTATAGGAATAAATACGCTCATATACTCACCCAGACAATTTTGGTGCAGCTTGGAGTCCTTCAGACACTATTTAGATCCATCCGATATCTTCGTATCCATATGATAGTAGCGCACGGGGCCACGGCAATGCAGCCTCTAA
>JAPXVT010000022.1:12823752-12837206 GCA_029823135.1 Acanthurus reversus
AAAAAAAAAAAAAAAAGTCAAAGCAGCAATGTAACATGCCAGATATTTGAAACATTGCTCACTTCATCTATTTTGTTAATAATCTTAAATATTGGAGTTGTACTGCTTGGACATAGGAATCTAAATGTTAAATAAAGGTGCATATTCTTACTTTTTTTTAAGCAACCATTTTGGTTATATAGTCGAGAAAGGGAATGTGCTTTTTGTGCTTTAATAAAATATAGAAATGCTAACATATGGATTTTAAGTCAATCTAAAAGTCATGGTGATGTAGCTCATCCAAAATGTCACGTATCAGCTCAGTCTTGTTGTTTTGTAAGCCTGTAAGAAAGTTAAAAAGTAAACCTCTAGGACTGTAATGACACTTGAGGCTTTTCTTTTAATTAGGTTTTTTATATGTTGATGAAAATGTTATAATGGTAGCAGCAGTAATAGCCTGCATTCTGTACTTACAATAATTGTAGTACTTGGTAGTACTTACTTGTGATTATAAGTTTGATGAATTGTGTGCAAGGATGTCTTAAAGCCATTTGGAGACAAAAGAACCTTTCAGATCATAGTGGCATGGAACCACCCATGTATTAATATCCTTTATGCAATCGTGTGTTTCACAAAGTGATGAGGCCTGCCCCATCTTTGTGTGCTTTTTTCATTTTTTTTTTCTTTTTTCGTAAACCTTGAAGAGATCTTTCAACTGGATGTTTTGAAATCAGGACCAACAGTGAAAGAAGTGCAACATCTTAAACGTCAGTAAAACATAAAAATAACCCATTACAAGCAGAGTAAAAGTATCTTTATATTATCAGCAAAACTTGCTTGAAGCATCAAAGGTAAATGCATTTATTGTGTATTATGTACAATAACAATGATATAAATGATTATCTTGCTGGAACAGAGGACTCACCTTGAAAATAGTGCTGCCCAGCTGGGCAGGGGACATGCTGACTACAACCCCTGCTGACTGAAGGGCTGCAATCTTCTCTTTGGCTCCACCCTTCCCCCCAGCGATGATGGCGCCAGCGTGGCCCATTCTACGGCCAGGAGGAGCAGTTAGCCCAGCTATGAAGGACACCACGGGCTTTGAATTTGCTCCCTGGATTTAGACAAAAGTGAGAGACAAACATGAGTGTAAAACGAGGTCAAAATGGACAAAAAAAAAAGAGACGAAGCTCAGGGGGATGCGTGAGTATGTGAGAGCAGTTAGCAAAGCAACAAAGCGGATGAGAGGAAGGAAGGAAGAGAACAAAACAAAGAGAGGGAGGATCTAAAATAAGAGAATTCGTTTTCAGTACCTGCATTTTATTCATTCATTGGAAATTAAGCACCTCATGTTCTCCCATTACAGAGCCCCCATGGTAACAGCCTTGTCTAACCAGCCATCTCCGTCTCAGCCTACATTATTAAAACAAAGGGTCAATCAAGCCATTTAATTGCATGGGTTGGTGTATGACCAGATAGGGGCTCAGACTCCTGCCATTTCATATCATCTCATTTCTGAGATGGTAATTAGTCATGCAGACACTGATTAGCTCAGCGCCTGCCTATGCTGCTTGCTCACTGATGAATGTTACGTTCAACAGTTCAGATCATTTCCAAGGTGAGGGGAGGTAATATTTCATCTTCAGCAATAACATCATAACCTGCTAGAGGGACAGTGTGTGTGTGTGTGTGTGCCTGTGTGCTCATGTACAGCAGCTAATATTTCACACTTAGGAATAACAACATAATTGTAGAGGACAGCTTTGTGCACACACACACGGACATTTAGTTCTGGGCTTTCAACAAAGGCTGTGGCTCATCTGGCAGGTTGCTTTCAGAGAGCGAATGTGACGTGTTCAACAGCCAAAGCAATACGGCGAGGTCCTTCAAAGACACCCACTTCTACTGCCACTGAGCTTCACACTCAGAGCGGACACTGGCGAGAACAAGATGGCAGTCACTAATATAAACTGGAGCTGACTCTCAATAATTGAGACTAGCAGGATGTATATCAGCCAGGGAAATGTTGAGGACCTTGGCTCGAAATGCACCACTAATGAGACATTAACACTTGTACAGTTTGTAAGAGAAATGATGAGAGAGGGAATATCACTTTTAAGCGCTCTAAATATGTTGCAAGCATCTGTTCACGTGTTGAAAACTGTAAGTACAAAAACAAATTAGCACCAAACTCCACTTAGTATTCAGGAATCCAATCACGTCTTGAATAAACAAACCAGCCTCATGCGAATCAGGTCTTAAATCTACCTCAAACGAAAGAGGTTTAATTACTCTATTAATCCCTGCCTCCCTGGATACTGAGTGCTAACAATGCATACAGGGAGGGGAGTCATACTATCATTCACTCTACCCGTCTTTTGTCTTTCACTGTTAGCAGTTCAGATATATTACCTTAATTATGTGACTAATAGGGGAGGCCCCCCACTTCTGTGTGTCAACATGGCTGGAGGAGGGCTTTGTTCTATGAACACAAAACAGCCTGCTCCGAGTTAGGGAGCTGTATTTACTAGTTTAAAAAGCCAAACTGCGACACTTACACGCCACTATAAACATGACAGGTGGGCATGAATAAAAAAGCTTGTATGTGCACGCACACGTGGAGCTCACCTACGCTTCTCTAACCTCAGTCTTCCTCCAGACCGCAACCTACATCAGCTGTCACTGTTGTTGCCACAGAATTACAAGGGGTTTAGTTAAGCTCAGTGGAGACAGGCTTGGCTTAAATAGAGACAGAGAGGGGAAAAAAAAAATCTTTAAACCTTTACGGTAGCTTAGGTAACAAATTCTCCGACCTGCTTGATATGCAGGAGGCAAATTCTAACATGGTTACTCTGTAAAAGCTATTTCTGACTCCACAAAGCTTGTGAGACTCTGCCAATGACAGGCAGACCTTTGATACAGGTGACTTTGAACATCATGTTATGCTGGCAGACACTGATGAAGAACGAACGTTGAAATATGCCCTGCATCATAACAGCAGAGCCTAAGGGGAACCATAAGGTTGTTTTCTTGAATTTTACAGAATCTAAGTGTCATTAGATCAACTCTGTGCTGATGAACACTAAAATCAATACTCCTCCTTTTGGTATAATGTTTGTTTCTCAAATAGAAGTTCAAAATTTAATTTGACACATGGACCTTTAATTTCACAGTCTGACCTTTATGTGTCCACTCTGTCAGAATTAAATGTGAAATGCAGCAAGTTAATAAAGATAAATATAAAAATCAAAAACAATTTCTTCAATCAATGTCTTCCTATGAGTAATGGCATCATACATGAAGACAGTCTGCAAAGTTTACTTTATTTCACATGAGATACTTGTCTCTTGGCTGTGGTGTCTGAGCTTTTCTCGAGGGGCTAAAATTCAGTTGCAGAAAAGTATTAACCAAATTTGGATGATGGTTGGTAGTTTATAATCAGAACAGATTTCGTTTTGTTTTACTTTAATCACTCAGTCTGACTCTGTGTTCATTTGTGCCCACTTCCTGTTGAAAGGGAGCTTGCTTTGTTTGTTTTAGCAAATCAATCATTAGTCAATTAACGACTTTTTAGCGGAGATGGAAGCCGTTTAGTTACTTTTTTTTTAATAGAGTTAAAAAAAATTGTTGATTTTAAGGTTATTTTTATAAGTTGACTTACAAGAACCAGTGCAGCTGCAGCTCTCATGCGTTTTGCATTTCAGTAGATATTTTTCTTTTGCTACTCTTCATGGATGTAGCCAAGCGGTCAGTCAGCTTTGAAGGACATTGGCATCGAAATTGTTAACCCCACCCGAAAAGCTCAAATTGTTCAGTTGCTCCTTTGTTTTTTGTTGAACTGTTGAACAAACTGAGAAGTAGGAGGTGATACAGAGGTCCAGAACCTTGTTTAATCTAGTTGGTGAGCCACAGTCAATTCAATCTAATCAAACCACATTGAAACAGTCTGCATGGAGCTGATTATCTGGCTTTTTGAGAGTTACACTCCTCATAAATAATAGGCTGCCTTAGAAGGTTGTGTTAACTCAAACTCTGATTTGGATAGTTCTAATATTTAGTCATTAATAATTTAAAAGACATTTAAAATTTAAAGCAAAAAAAAAAACAAAACAACCAGAGTTTGCTCATACAGCAGCTCAGATTTTTTTCTTTCTATATCTGCCCTGTAAAAGCAGAATAAAGTCTTTAATCAATTTGCTGACAGCTTTCACTTGCCGGTTTAAGACCACAAACCCATATTACACTTAACATATATGAAGCTGTCTCTTAACGACAGATCGATGTTGCAAAACATTTCACCCACTTGATACATCTTTAGAAAACAGAAAGAATCTATCAATAAGTTTAAATCTTTACTTTTTGGCAGCATTTATTTATTTTGGCTGAGCTCATCTGCTGCTTTTTTCCAGGCTGTGCTCCACATTAATATAAAATTCACATGTGGGAGCTGCCCTTGGTTACTGTAATGATGGCATGAATGTAAATGTATTCAAACAAAGTTTGCTCCAAAGTAAAAACAATGTCTCCAGACTTCTTTGTTCTAATTCTCCACTTATTAAAACTGAAAGGTCCAAACTATACCATTGTCAGTCTGCAGCTTACTTCCACACTCGGCTGGGTTTTGTCACTCATGTGTTTCATTTGAACTGTCCCTCGCTGTCAACACTCTGGGTGAGTGGGTGGGTGAAGGGGTGGTGTTGTAGTTTATTTGTTGAGTGAAGAGAAGTTATTCTCTTGAGACGCCAGTGGGAGATTTGCATGCATTAGAGCAACCGAGGGTAAATCAAGTCCATTTCTCAGCTTGAGAGCACTATCAGCATGCACACATAGGCAGAGGCAAACACATGCACATTGAAAAATTAGCAGATTAAAAGTCATCTGCAAGAAGCAAAATGCCAAGCACAGGCCGCTAAAGTTAAAAATGTCAATTACAGGTTCCTAGCCACTTGGCTACATAAGGCAATCATCACCCCACTGCTCTCAATCACATGTAGGCATTGGAAAAGGTTCCCTACTCATCATCACTGCAGATTTCTAGAACATGCCCTATGAATCATTCCCTCATCCCATCTGTCATTCTTTGTCTTTATCATACAGACACAGAAAAGTAAGAGAAAGCCTGCGGCTGTGGCCAAAAATAAAGAACACTTGCATATAGTTTCACTTTGTTGTAGGCTAATCATAGTCTCCAGTGTTCACTACAGATGATGGATTTGAAAGTGCATGACTACACACCGACTCAGAAAAGATTTTTTTTTATATGAATAGATATATGTGCAGATGTGAAACTCATTAGCAGTGATTATACAGGGATAGGGAAGTAAAACAATGCCAGGTGTCCAGTCCAGTGTGTTATTTTCTTACAGAGTTGTGTTGTTTGAGGTACTCTGCTGCATTCTCCTCAGCATCGCCTCCGATTTCTCCAATAAGGATGATGCCCTCTGTCTTGGGATCCTGCAGGAACACCTCCAGACAGTCTATAAAGTTTGTACCGTTGAATGGATCCCCGCCAATACCTTGCAAGAGATAAAGCAAACACTGGTTGTATACTCAAGAATCTCAAAGGATAACTCGAGTGAATATTTGAGCATCTTATGACTGTTGAGCGGAATAAGAAGCAGCTTTATGCCTGACTGGGTCTGATTATCACAACAGCACTAGCTGCAGTCATGGCTGTTCACTGGGGATGCCCAAAACCATTCTGCACTGCCTGGTTTACAAAAGAACATAAAATTTAATTGGACTGATATATTCCTAGACTGAGAATTTATGAATAATTAGAGTAAGCCATAGCTTAATCTTTTTTTTCTTGAACTAATTATGAATGAACATAATTAGCCACATGAAAGGTAAAGGCTATTTATTCATCCTTGCGCAACACAGGGCTGCACAACAAAGTTTAAGTTTGGACTCCTCCATACAACACAAATCAATAGCATAGGATGTTGTGCCTGGGGGAATGTTAACGGCAGCAAAAACATTTCGATGTGGGTAAATTAAAAGTTCGACATCTGAGAAACAAAAATCAACTTCAGTTCATCTGAGCACAGAGCATCACTGTCTGTCAGCTCAGAACACCGTCAAGTGCAACAACTTGATCCAGGATGTTGTGGTGGAGAGACAGGTCTCTACAAAGATGAGGGCACAACAGCCTCTAATTTTCCGCTGCTTGGCCAGGAAGAGACCCATTTCATACATTTTATTTCCTGTGAAAGGTCATTAGCCAGGAGCAGTCCTGAGTCCAAGCTGGGCTAATGGCTCTTATCCTGGCTCTCCTCTCTCTCCTCCTGGCACGGTCCAGCTGGTGTAGCTCAGCTGGCAGTGACCATCTCAAAAATCCGCAACTCTCAATCCAAACTTGGGCTGTCTTTTCCTGTGGTGATAAGTGTATTTCTTTCATAAGTGATGTGTGTGTTTAGCAACATGGACGACAACAACAACAACAGCAGCAGCAGCAGCAGCAGCAACAAAAAAACGATTAAAACTTAAAAAGGGGTAGCAAGTTTGAGCAAGCTATAGGTGGCTGAAACTGCATGTGCCACCTTTGATGGTAAGTAAGTAAGTAATGGTGGTAATCCGTAAGTATTCGGATTCCTTCACTTTTCTCAACTACTGAAGGATGTTTTTGAATACATTAAAAGAAAATACAGGGTTACTGCTTTTTATGTAGAATTATCTAAGAAAAAAACAACTTTAATCTATTTAAACACCATTTTTTTTAGTACTTGAAAGCCATGGAAACAGGCCGTGAACACTGAAATTAAAGGATAAATGTCGCAGCAGACTTTGGAAAAACCTGTCCATGCATTTACTGTACATTCAGCACACTTTACTAACAGTGTCTTCACACTTAAAAAAAAAAAGAAAGAAAGAAAGAAAGAAAATCGATCAGACAGACTGCTGAAGCTTTTCCAGAATGCTGCTGCTTGACCAAAAAGTGGATAATGTCACTTTAGTTCTCAGATTTTTACCGTGGCTTCCAGTCTGTCAAAAAAAATTGATTTTAAAATATTGCTGTTGGTTTTGAAAGCAATGATTGGTTTAGAGCCAAAATACATTTTTGGTCTGCTGCTGCATTATGAACCATCCAGACCTTTTCAGATCATCTGGGACAGGTTTGCTTTCTGTCCCCAGAGTAAAACCTAAACATGAAGAAGTGTTTAGTTTTTGTGCCCCACATATTTGGAATAAACTCCAAAAAAAAGTTCAACTCTGCTGCAACTCTCAGGTCTTTTAAATCACATCTGAAGATTTCTCTGTTTTCCACTATCTCCAATTAAACCCAATCTGAGGGTTAATATCTTACACTGCATTGTAACTTTTATTGTCCTGTTTTATCTGTATTCATCTATTTTATTTTATTTTATTTTGATAATGAATAAATAATAATTGCCTTGTTGTTGAAATGTGCTACAGAAATGCACTTGTCTTAACTTTCATGGTTTTATGTCAAACTTGTTGCCTACTTATACATACAACAGACGTGGAGCAACACAGTGATGTTTTTTATTTGCTTTTCACCAATGCAAGAGAGAAATACCTGGTTCTTTACCTGCTAAAAAGAACACTGCAATGACCAGCCAGTCACAGCCAGTGTATCTGTCTGCAGTTTAGTGCTGAGGAGGTTAAACACAGTGGAACAAGCCTTCTGTCTAGAGAGTGAATCATAAGAGTAGAGATCTGGGGCTAAAACAAAAACATTGACCTAAAGGTGCTAATAATGTTAAGGTGAGCTGCATAATTTGGCTATAATTCTCTTTGGGTTAGTCGCAACAAGTGACTCCATTCCAAGTAGTCATGTCTTCCATATTAATGTAAAAGGAATGATTATAGCTGCTTGAAATTAAATCTCTAACATCGTAAATTTGGGGGGAAAAAAAAAAAACTTATGGGGTCTAAATGCCTTCCACAGAAGAAACAGCATTTTTCACTTTCAGTTCAAAGTCACTTCAAAGTTTGTTAAACGACATAACTGCCCCAGTCCACCATTATCTCTGCATGCAAGTTTAATAATGTCTTTCCTGTCATATCCAAGGAACATGACTTACAAAGCACTTCCAGACCACAGGGGACCAATAATCATTTTTTATAAATTATTTCCACAGGAAAAGACACCAGGATCTATAAAATCATGGGCAAACCTCCACAAGACAAATCATCAGGCAAAATGTCACCTAAATTTATATTCATATCATAAAAAAAAAAAAAAAAAAAGCAACACCGAGAGAAAAGTACATGAATAATAATCAAGAGAATCACATTAACAGCAACAACGATGACAGCAGGTTTAAATATTGCATTAAATGTAATTTGCTATAGCCCCTAGGTCATACTCAGACTTAGGAACTCGCTCGCGAAGCCACCAATAAAGCCCCCAAAATGAAATCTACAGTATTTTATACCGTAGCACCAGCTTTATGAAGTCTGGCTAGAGGACACTCCATAATTAAAAGGCATAAATAATGAAGAAGCCAAGTTGTTTTCCAGTTAATTTGGGGGTCCAACACCCCTTTTACATAGAGTTTATGGTGGCTGATATGTTGGCCAAGGAAATTTGGTTTTGTTAATTGTTTACCTTTTCTGTGATAAACTGTGCAAAGTGGAGCACAACCCGATTGTTAGTGAGGTGCGGACTAATGGGACATCAAACGTACAAAAAGAAAGAGAGTCACACACTCAAATATTCTCCTCTTGGTGCTTTACTTAAACCAAACGGTTTCGGCACAATGCGTCTTCGCCAGGTTGATCACAAACGAGCAAGTGTATGTGTGTGTGTAAATTTTTAAAAAAGTAATTATACAAATTAACAGACACCCCCCCACCACCACTACCACCACACACACACACACACACACACACACCTGGGTTAATCAGCGCTTAATAAGGTTCGCACTTGCTTGTTTGTGATCACCCTGACGAAGGCACACTGCGTGTGTAAAGCACCAAGAGGAGAATATCTGAGTGTGCGACTCTCTTTCTTTTTGTACTTTTGCTGTGATGCCAAGAAGCAAAAGAGCTGGACAGAATGGTATCAATACAGAATGTGGATGGCGCGGTGTAATTTAAACAGCATAACAGAATACGGCTTTACTCAACTTGCAATTTCGTTAGTTGTACCTGACTTGGGTGATTAATATGAAGATTCGACTATCGTTTTCAGTTCAGCACCACACTGAACTCTTATACCAGCCAAAATGATTCTCTAGTGCACTAAAATCCCAGCACACTACTGAGCGACTCCTGCCTGCCTGCTGACAGCCAATAAGTCAATCACACTGGCTGGCAGTAAAGAAAGTTGGACACCATCTGGGTAAAAAAAAGTTTAGCTGACATTGCTAACATTTATTAACAGAGCAGAGGGCGTCAGTGGAGCTAACATTGTAGTTGTGCTGCCATCCTTACTTCCTTGTTTTGTTTCTCCACTTCCATCATAGTAAGTTTTGGGGTTTGTGTCATCTTGGTTTCTTTCAATAAATCCAGCAGCTGCTGGAGGTATGACTTTGTGATTTAATGAATATTTTTCAACATCATTTTGAAGCAAACTGCTTTCAAACTTGCAGCTGAAATCGGTAAACTGAAAAGACAAGGCTGTGAAAAAGGAAGAAATGTGCAGTAATGACAGGATGAACCGATAATAGCAAGTTCTACATCGGCACTTGGAAAATGCAGAAATTACGGTATTACCCGCAATTCAAAGAGACATAAATAAACAAAACAAGAGGCTCCTAAAAAGCATTGACAAAACAAATGCATTATGAGTCGCATGGCCTCCAGTGTATCCATCAGCTATTACATGGTATTTCCATTTTCAACCTCTTTGTTGCAAGGATGTTATATAGAACAACATGTTTTATTCCTCTCGTTTGTACTTCCCAAAAAGAAAAAAAAAAAAAAGAGAACATGGTCATAGATCGAAGATGAAATGCATTTTCAGGACAAGCAAATTTGAAAGTGGGCAAATTTTCTATTTGCATTGCTTGAGTAGTCCAAGCAAGGATCAGACAGTGGGTCGGTGCACTCTCAAAACAAAGAAGCAGATCAGCACCTAAGAAATTTTAGTTCACGCTGAACTTAGTAGATCACCTTCCTGTTTTTACTAAGTCAAGGAAGATGTTTCTCTTCTAGTGAGTCTTCTTTTTGTGCATCATCCCTTTTTAGCTCACACAGGTCTTCGGTTTTGCCAACAATCACAGTGAGGCTTAAATTAAAGGCAGGCTTGTCATGGTAAGAGTCTAATACAAAGGGACTCATGTCCTCCGGCAAAAGGAACACATGCTCTCCTCTATTATCCTCTGTAAAATGACTGATGAGTCTTCTTTAAGTGACCCACACTGTTATCAGAATCCATTTGTTTGTTTGGTCTGAGCTACCTGTATTAATGCTGTCAGGATAAAACTTACAGCTATGTGGAAAATGTATATTCGATATGCCACAAATCATTGGAAACATACCAACGCAGAGTGACTGGCCCAGGCCGACTTGTGTAGTTTGGTGCACAGCTTCGTATGTTAGGGTGCCTGATCTGGACACAATGCCTGAAAGAAAGATAAAATCACTTTAAAATAACGTCACGTTTTTCACAACCAAAACAGCGCTCCTATAAAGGGTGCCACAAAGATATAAAACGTAGCTGTCATTTTCTGTCCGACATTAGCTGAATTGTTTCATCATGACAGCAGAAACAAATGAGATCACTATCAGAATACAGCTCCGTAACAGCTGTTCAGTCGGCGTAGACTTTGCGAATGATGGCAGCTGAATTTCTATGAAACAGCCCTCTTGTAAAGCTTCACTGGTCAACAGCACACACTGCTTATCAAGCTGTCAGCAGCAGAGGCTCAATCGAAGATTTAAGTGCACTGTTGAACTCTACTTGGGAACGAAGGTATGACTGGTTTTTTTCCCTTCTCACTTTTCATATCATACTTATTTCGTGTCCTTTCAAGACCGTTGAACAGTCAGTAACAAATGAATCACTGCATATAGACACAGACATGGGCAATTAAAAGGAAACTTTTTTTGGTATAAATTAAAGGCTTAAAGATCCAAACTAACAATTTTGAGTGTCTGATTTTATGAATTTCACAGAAAAATGAAGAAATCTCACCAATCCGTCCTTTTTTGTGAATGTGACCTGGCATGATCCCGATCTTACATTCTCCAGGCTGCAATGAGATACATTTTTAAATTTTAACATTTACTGTGACATATTTACATACAATTGTATTTTCCTTTGTCCTTTATTACTTCTACTTAATAAAACTAAAAATGCTGCATTATTAGTTTCCAAACTTTTGAAGTCAGCCTCAATTTTCAGATTTTTCTCGACTGTGAAAAACTTTTTCTTTATAGAAAACAGTAATTAATTATTTAGCTTTTTTATCCATGCAACAATCTCACTTTAAATAAAACCAAAACAAATTCAGTGAAAATTTGCTGTTCCCATGACTGACTATCACTTCTTGAAGTTTTCTTTGTCAAAGTGCAGATTTTGCTACATCCAAAAATTTCAAAAACACAGTCAACCCAAATAACTGAAATAATTTATTATTCCATTATTTTTGTTTACAAAACACACAGAAACAAAAACAAAAAAAGAAACATCAGTATCAGCAAATCAAGCTCTTCCGTTGCCTCGGAGTCGGTGTTCAAAAAGTAAGAGTATATTCATGCATTGTATCCAAATTACACCTTCTGAGAGGAACTTGGTACTTTCTTCTCTCTCTAAAGTGTGTCAAAAATGTGTCATTATACATCTGCGTGTGTGAGAGTGTGTGCGAGTGAGCTTACGTTGATCACTCCTGGGCAGTTGGGGCCTATGAGGCGGGTGGTGCCCTGGCGCAGGAGCTTATGTTTGACTCTCACCATGTCCTGTTGGGGAATGCCCTCAGTGATGCACACAACCAGAGGCATCTCTGCATCAATGGCCTCAATGATGGCTGCTGCCGCAAACGGAGGGGGAACATAAATCACAGAAGCGTCGGCCCCTGTGCCCTCCCTTGCCTGAGGCGAGGAATACAGGCATTAGTAGTGTATCACAAACGGAGATTTTAAAGTTATGAAACAGTGCCACCTAATGTTTCCTTTAAAATCATTTGAAAAGCTTCACAGCCCTTCACGGGATATACGCATACTCATACCTCTTTGACTGAATTGAAGACAGGCAGGCTGAGGTGTGTCTTGCCGCCCTTGCCGGGGGAAACACCTCCAACTAGCTGGGAGCCATAGTCAAGAGCCTGCTGACTGTGAAACGTTCCCTATAATGCAAAAGAAGCCAGTGTGTATATGAGTGTGTAATGAAGTGAGGTACAGCCACTTCTAAAGCGTCTACCTCGAGATATCATTCCAGACAGAGAGGATGGGGGGAAATATGCTGCCATCCAGGATTAATCACCTGAGCTGCTGAGTAAAGGGTTGGATACAGAAAAGAGGCTGGGATGTTTCCCGGGGATGCAGCTACGGGTAAATATATCTAACACGGAGAAATCGAAATCTTCTTGACAGACAAATCATCATGTAGTCTAAGTTTAATCTTCCTGCAGAACATTTGAAAAACAAATCAAGAGCAACTTTTTTGGATGTTCTCCAACACCGGCTATAAAATATCACCAAAGAAGGACACATATCACATACTGTCACTTCCATGTTGGCAACAGGGGCCTGCTCATGGCTGAGAGGTTTTACTCCTGACTTTCATAAAGCTGATTTATTTGCTTCAACCCAAATACAAACACATCTAATTCATTATTTTACATTTCAGAATTTCTGCTTATCCAGTATCGAAACCTAAGGAGGCCCTCAGAGGAAAAAAAGGAGCAATACGTGGGAGTAATTATAAAACTGCCATTTGTTTTCCCAACTTAAATTTACATGAGGGGAAAAAGCTGAAAGCTGGAAATTACAAGATTAATACATGTAGGTGAAAAGTGTGATACTATTGTTGGAAATCTCTGTTATTACTTGTTTTTCACAGTGTTTGGTCCATAACCACCACCATGCCCACATTAAAATGAAAAATAAGAATGACATTGAAGTGATGTAGCACATTTTTTGGAGGGTAAAACCTTGCGAATGAATCTCAGTTGTACTTTCCCAGAAAATCTGTGCATCAAAGCAGTGCAAATTGAGTTTCTGCTGAACAAGTCCTATCAGTCTATAGTCAGTTAATTATTACTGCGGATGCTGAAACAATATACATAAAGTAGCCCAGGGTCATAACTACGTGTGCAAATATATGACCTTTGTGTAAAAATTATAACTAGCCTATTAAGAGGAATTAGAAGCTATGAATCAGCATTTTCTGCCAAATTGTAATATACTCCTTTTCTTGCCTACTTTGCGGTTTTTGCGGTCATTATTATCGCAAATGTTGGGACAATAAATTTGAAAAATTGCTTCCTTATCAGGCCAGAAAGACACCACAATGTGCACTCAATAGCACTCGCTTCATTTCTCATCCTTTTCTAATTACCCGG
>JAPXVT010000022.1:13055718-13066042 GCA_029823135.1 Acanthurus reversus
TATCCTTTATCTCCGCCCGCAAAACCCACGTGATTTGTGACCAATAAATGGGCGTCAGCTCATCTGATTCAGACCAGAGCAAACAAACTATAGGTGTGAAAACTCCCTCAATCTCTGTTATCTTCACATGCTCAAAGTATGGCCATCTCAGAAGATCTTCCTGTCCAGGAATGTTGCCTTGATGGACAGGCATACATTTCTGCATGAGCATCTCAATAATGTGATGTAAAAATAATGAGATGAGAAGAGGTCAACGTAAAATTCCACTCTCGATGCTCACCCCACCTCATGACCGAAAACCAGCACAAGTGAACAGCTGAGTGCCATTATTTGTAACCACTGAGTCCTCACCCACACTGACACAGAAAGCACGCATGCCACATACATGCACGCATCATTACATGAGTAATTTAGTAAACACTTGCCCCTTTATAGCTGTTCCAAAAAATGAAAGGATGCTTTCCGGCCTTTTCTTGTTGATTGTTTACCGTAAGTTTAATGTTACTGGTGGAAAAAAAAAAAGTTCATTCACTGAGCCCCTCAGATGCATCTTTTAAGGTGGAATGTTTTATTGCATTTTGTTCAGTGGATGAGTTAACAATGTTAATTAATCAGTCAACCTAAATGCCAATATGACAACCTGAAGGAGATTTATTAAGAAGTGAAATGTCTGAACTGCAACCATAATTCATTTGCATTTTGCCGTTCTTACATAACGACATACACTTTAGTAATGATTGGATCTTCAAACACTGATAATGTGCATATAATTTCTACTGGTTTATGAAGGTGAAATTTTTTCACCAGGTGAAAAAAGCAACCAAGCGCCATGACAGTGCACTCCGGCAGCACAACACACATGATGCCCACACACAAACATTACATTACATTAATAGTCTCACATAAATATGCAAAACACACACATATGGCTCCTGCACAGAGTTGTCATTTTTTAAAGTTTTCTGAGATTTGGGTTTTAGAGTGTGGTAAAGACCTCTATATAAAATAAAGTCTCCTAATTTGGTTCTACTTAAATAAAAATTAACTTGACTTTTCTGCCATTTCTGTTGTACTTCAATCAAAACTGCAACTTTTCAAGCTGGTCCACATGCAGAATTTTAACCTGACTTAAAACCATTTGATAATAATTATCCTGACAAAATAATAATAAGAAGAAGAGAGGCTGGGATAATATTTCCGCCTTTTCTGGCGTTGCCAAGCAGCAGTTGTACAACTATGGATGGTCTGACAGCCACTTCGTGAAAATTATCAAAGGCAGCCTGACAGGGAGGTCAGGACTGAACTAAGAATCAATCTCATATAAATTCAAACAGACCCACACATTCACACAGAATTCAAGGACCATCAACCTTGTTTTGTGTACCTTATCTGTTGTTACTGTTGTGACTTTAGGTTAGATTTCATAGGATAAAAGTATAGCTTTGTTATGAATGTTGCAGTTGTAAACCATTTGTACCATCATGTTACACTGTTGGTTAAAATGATAGCACTTTATTTTGTAGGTATATTTTTATATTTTGTACAAACATTACACATTTTGGCTACTGAAACTCAGCCACAGGTCTGTCTGATATGGGACAAAGAAGTTAACAATACGCTCCTCTTTCTTGGGTCATATGTCTAGCATGTTGTGGGCCAGGTTTGGGCCAAATATGGCCCAGAAGCATTGACCACACCTTCACCATAATTATGCCAGATGTCAGGCATCACTGTCACATTCTCTCCAAATATTGCATTCAAGGTTTGGACCAAACTTGTCTGGTAGGCTCTGCTGTGGGCCAGGGGAAATTTTCCAAGGTTTACCTTAAGTGGTCTGTATATCAGGCACTTTACAGGTCAGCTATGTACCAGAAGAGGGACAGAGGAATTTGTAAGTTAGATTCATGCTGGCTCAGGACCTAGAAAATAAACCACATATCAGTTTTAAATGAGCCAGGGCGTCCTTCTACAGGTCCACTTTACATAAGTCTGACAAGCACCAAAACAGTTGACCAGTTCTGCTTTATACCACATAGATCCCCTCATTATGAATGACCATCTAAAAATTAGTAGTGGAGAAGTATTACATGTAACGGACAATGACTGCTTTTGCCATTCATTTGCATTTATTAAGTAAAATCAGTAAATGACGTGAAAACTTGGTAAAAAAAAATCTGACAACTAACTTTGCTTTGCAACTAACTTCTCAACAACAAGTCAACAGTGCATTTGAATGCAGCATCAGTGGCTAAAACATGCAACATGTGCTCAAGAAAAGTTTAAAAACTGCAAGTCAATGCCAGGCTAAACAACTAGTTTTTTGTATGACCTTTTTGTAATTAATATTTAATTTTAATTTAATTACTAGTGACATTGGATACTTAGACTAGTTTTATTAACTAGAAAAACTTAAAGACAACATGCAAAATCATTAATCTTTCTCTAACAAACAACTGTTAAAGACAAAAAAAAACCTACCAAAACCAGTCAAATTTGTGAATTTTAATGCAAAAAGGTTCAGTTTGCTGCCTGGAGCGACGTCCTCCATCTCTGTCATGAGCAAGATGGAGCCACCTTTTAACCTACTGCTCAATTTTTCGATCTGTAGATGTTGCAGTTCGGTGGTTTTGTCTTAGTGCATCTAAAACAGATACAGCAGAAGGACCACTGTGTTGGTTATGTTCAGTCAATCATAAACATTTTGTCAAGCACAAGCTTGTCCTTCCACACTTGGAACTGCTAAACACTTGCTAGTCCTTCACGTTAATTCTTTTGAGATTTTGGAAAATCATACTTTTATTTCTTTGACTGTGTACCATCAGCAGTGTTTGCGCCACAAAAAAAAAAAGAAAAAAGGTGCCAGTCAAAATTTTTGATCATCTGTTCAAATGAAATAAAAATCTGGTCATGTACTTTGAAGCTCACAAAGAATTAAGAATCACTAAGGCGTCTCGATTTCTTTTATTTGCATACCAGTCTAATGAAATAGTCTGTCAATAAGCTATAAACTCAGTCACTTTAAAGTTTTAGTCGAAGTCGCCAGTATTCTCTCTAAAACTTGCAATGCCTTTAAGTCTTGTGTTCTCCTCTCCAAGGCGACTTCACTGTTGAGTTTGGCCCACACCTGAAAGATTTTGCTGAAGTTCCAGATTTCAAAGGCTGTTGAAAAATTCAGGCCCACATAACAGACAAGCACCTTCACTACAGCAGTGGCATCTCATTGTATAGTTGGGGCGTTGATTAAAGGGACTCTGGATTGGAGGAATTATTTTGACAGGATGTAGTGACTGGAGAGATTTAAATTTGTCAGATCTCAACAATTTTGTCCAATTAAAAAACAGTATAGATAATGAGTCATATTTCTAAATTAACAAACATCAATAACTTTGTCACTTAAATAGTCAGTCATGGACAGTTGTGTTTGTATGGCTGGTCACTGTTCCTGTCCAGCCAATAACAGACACAGGAAGAGAAATACAAAGACCTAAAACCTTGATCCAAGCTCCTTCTGACAGTTTTACTATGTTTACTACCAGTAATCATTTCACCAGCAAATGCCAACAAAGGCACAACTGTTGTGACAAAAAACACAAAACCTACACCAACTTACCACTGATTACTCCTTTCAGAACGAGGTTCTTGATTGCTGCTTTGCTACTGACTCGTTTCCAATTCATATGTCTAGCCTCTTCATTTGTCGAGGTATCCCATCACTCTCTGAACAGTGTCCTTACTTGCTGTTCCCACTCTTTGTGCTAACGTTGTCATCTGTTTAACAAGGGGAAAAAAAACAGCAGGTGTTAGGCAAAGTGTCACACTTACATGAAACATAATGTCAGTGTGAAAACATCTGAACCAAACAGCTAACAAACATACAGTGCATAATAAAAAATAAAATAAAAATATACTACTACTACTACTACTAATAATAATAATAATAATAATAATAATAATAATATCAACATTAGTGAGCGAATTTGTTTACTATCGGCTTCCGTAGCTTCCACTTTGCCAAACATTTACAGCACATTGTGAAGAACCCTTTCTTCGAGCTTCTTTTACTCGAGAGTTTTGTTTCAGAGAAAGAGAAAAAAAAGTTTACCGGAAGTACTGTGGTTGTTACTTAATTGCCCCCACCCCCCAAATTTCTACCCCTGCTGTTCCTCTATCCATTCATGTGTCCTCCCGCCTCTCCCTCTCCTTCAGTCCACCTCTGAGCGCCTCTGAGTCGGCTGACCGTGTCGCCCGCTGCCCTCACCTCTTCCCCGGCTTTCTTCAGAGGGGAGCACCGCTGGTCTGACTGTGTCCGTGGAGCATCGGAGAGAAGATGAGTCCCCGGTCCCGGAGCTGGTTGTGGGTCTGGTCGTGCTTGCTGAGCCTGAGTGTTTTGGTCCAGGCTCTGGAGCTGGAGGAACTGTTTGAGTTCGGAGAAGAAGCCGGAGATCAGCAGCTGCAGCCCGGCTCGGACTCCAGCGCCGAGCTGTCTCTCAACAACACTCTGTTCTTCTTCGATGGCTCCTTCGACAAAGTTTATGTGAGTGAAAAATCCCGTTGATGCTGCTTTTATCTTGAAAGAAGAGAGATTTAAACATTAAGTTCATTCATCAAAGTTGCATAAGTGCTGAGAGTCTTTAAAATGCAGACCTTTGTTATAATCTATTTATAGCCTACTATAGCGATTATTATTTATGAGAGATCAGAATTTTTTGTGTTTTTGTTTCTTTATCTTTTGCAATATTGTTTTTCAATAATATGTAAAGTTAAAAAGGTTGGCACAATGAGCTACTGCTTCAGCCTAAATCTTTTCTGTCAGTTTCCTGTTTTGTAACATCTACGAAGTCTCATAGGTGTAAATTGTTCAAATGTTCTGAAGGAAATTTTCACTGCTACTAGAATCAGAAGAAAAGAATAAAAACCAGCCTGTAAAACCCTAAAATCATTCATTTCGTTTAGGTTTATCATAAGTTAAAACTGAAATGACAGAGGGCTGTTTGTTCAGAGTTCCAACAAGTTGCAAACAAAACTTAAATAAGATAAAAACAAATCAGCATTTAGACATTAAAACAAGATTTATTCAAATTATTTTTTTAATAGATTTATTTAAATAACTAAAATTCTACTGAGGTTTGCTGCAGATTTCTATTCTGGTTTCTGAAAGCGCCAACTGTTAAAACACATGAATTTTTCTCAGTTTATCATTCATATCATAAAATGTTTTAATAACAATTAGATAAGAACTGTGATTCTTGACACGATTAACCAAATGAATCTTAATCTAATCTAATTTTAATGTAATTTTAAACATTTCACATGACAGTAAGGTGTCATGTGTCTGTGATCAGTAACTTATGGTAGACAAACTATGCTACGTTTACAAGTTACATTTTAACTCCACACTTGCCTTTAGCACTTTGGTTAAAGTTACACGAAGAAACATTTTCAGTGATGCTGAGGACATTTTCAAGCTTTCTATTAGAGATTTTTGGTTATTTTGTCTGGACTTCATTTTCACCCTATTTACTCCAAAATATAGGGATTTTTTTAAAGGTTATTACATTGATGACTACCGATCCAGTCTTAAATGATCCATCTGTTTGATACAGTGTTCACTTTCAGTCTTCTTTCTGTTTGTGTGTGACACCTGATAAGGTTTCTGTTTTATGGGCAGTTTTTGCCTCAAACGGTAAACGCCCCTGAAACTGCAAACTTTTAAAACTGCACTCCGAAGTGTAATCTTTTAAGAAACGCGACCTTCTTTCCAGCTGTGTAAACTGGCAAAATGCAAAGCCTGTAAAGGCGGTGACTAAGGTAATGCTAATGCTCGTGCCAGTCAATGCATTTTGCAGCAGCCACTACCAAACTTTGTTTTAACATTCCGCAGTGCACCCAAAGCAAAGTCGATTATGACGACAGTCTATTGAGGTGAATTTGAGTGTTTATTAAATTACGGATGAATTTCTTTAATTTGTGGCTGCTTAGGGCTTAGCGGCAACAGGAAGTAAACAACTATGGTATGTCATTATAAAGTTACACCACCGACTACCAGCCTGGCATGCATACTGCAGCGCTTTCAGCTGTACATGTAAACGCGGATTTTTAAAAATAAAATAAAATGCAAAGGAAAGACTAGACCTATTCCATTTTTAATCGGGCTGCTCTCGTCAAAACATGTCCTTAATCTGTATCACCGTCTGCTGTCAGTGACACCTCAATACCTTTCATTTCTCACA
This sequence comes from Acanthurus reversus, assembly GCA_029823135.1. Lineage (NCBI taxonomy): Eukaryota > Metazoa > Chordata > Actinopteri > Acanthuriformes > Acanthuridae > Acanthurus > Acanthurus reversus. Next base: position 13,061,949 of record JAPXVT010000022.1, read on the forward strand.
CTTCAGATCCTCTCAGATTTTCACTTAAAAACATTTAGTGTAAAAAATGTTCTCATCTCTTGTATCTCGATCAGTCTTTATTTTTCATGTGTTCAAAGCTCATTTCTCAGTTCACGCTTCAACTGATATCACAATTTAGTTTACACACTCGTGTCTTTCAGGGTTTCCACTTCACTTTGCAGTTCAGTCTGTCCCTCACACTTAAATGATTTCAGCTTTCTTTTAGTGCCTCAAGTTTAACTGCAGTCATTTAATAACTGCTTTTTCAACCACCACTTCAATCACTTTTAGAATTTTAAGTATGTCGACTATTTCAAATGCAAATGTCTCCACAGTGTGCGCATGCTCGATTGATCTGTTTGATAAGTAAATTGCCTCGCCACTTCGTCTGCTTGCTCTCTGTTTGTTTGTTGACACCTGATAAGGATTTCAATTGGCTCTTAATCACCTCCACACATTTAGTAACTGTTTACAAAATAAGAGTCGTCTGTGTGTGTGTGCTGTGGTGTCATATTAGATCCACATCAGTCCTGCTGATGTCTGACTCTGACTGGTTGAGTTGTGGTGCTGTGGTGACACTTTGAGTGTCAGTGTGAGAACGGCAGCATTCGGTACTCATATACTCCTCTGTTACAGTAAAAGTCTTGCACAATATTGAAGGTGATCAGTAAAGGTAGTAAAATCAGGAAAAATCTTATTTGTACTTAAGCAAAGAACTTGAGTAAATGTACTCAGTTACATTGGTGGAGGTGTATTGTTGGAATCTGTGTGAGTTTGCGAACAGAGGCTGGAATGTGAGTCAATTAAAAGCCAGCACAGATAAGCCTTTCATCATGCTGACACACACACACACACACACACACACACACACACTCACGCTCTCACACAAACACACAGACACACAGTGGGTGCATTCCTCAGGTCATGTGACTGCTAATCCAGATTGGAGCATCTACACTTGGTGTGAAACTCATCGACTTCTGTTTCCAACAAACTGAAGTTTTGGTCATTTTTTGAAATTCAGCTCAGTTTTATTGTCCAGATGTTTGATAGAAAAGAAAGAAAAGAATGAAGTGCAAACTTTCCTTTGACCAGAGCTGCTTCACTGACAGAGTTGATGGTTGCCACAGGGGCCCCTCACTGTGGAGGCCCCCAGAGGCCTCAGGTTCAGCGTCAGCTGGTCTTGGTACTTTGATTGAATGCAAATTTAATGCAACTTTATTAATTCCACTTCTAAATGATGCACGCAGACATCTGGAGTCTGGCCATGTCTTTGATTTTCTACATGTGTCTATTTCATGTGAGACTTTGTGCTAGCTGAAGCTGGGGTTTAAGGTTGTGTGTTCACACTAGGAAAGTGAAGAAGGAATCCAAAAACCCACCTGTGCAGACTTCAGTCACACTGTAAATAGTGGCTGACGTGCTTTGAGATGAGTTCCTAAGGAGCTGGTGGAGACCAAACACAGAGCTAGAGAGTTAAAATGGGTCTCACTTCACACAAACACGTCTATACATGAGTGATCGTGTTGTTCTGTGACTGCTGGATGTGGGAAAAAGCAGCTGTTTGTTAACTTCAACACCTTGAAAGATGATAATGTGTTGAAGTTGTGTTCATGGCTTCCAGAAACCTCTTGAAAAACAAAAGTGTATCAAAATGTTTTAAAATTTTGCTCTTTTTTGTCTTTAATTTTTAACTAGTTTGCTCAGAATTTTCACAAGCTGCTGATGCTCGTCAACACGTTGATACATTGACACGGAGAATGTTTTCTCTGTTTCAGTCACTTCACCATTTGTTTTCCAGCTGCCTGTGAAAACAAGCTTCAGACCACACAGATTAACCAGAGTTACTGCAGCATCATGATGGGATGCCATGAGGGTCAAACTTATTTCATTCTGAGGAGGCCTATAATCGACTTTGATGTTGGAGTAAAAATTTGTTTAACATGGGACACAGGAAGTAAACAGATGGTTGTTGTTCTGTTGTTTTAAGGCTGTGATACTGTTGGATCTTTAAGTTCATTGGTTGAGCCTCCGTTCAGCAGCGACACTTTGTACTCAAGAAAAGCATACATTTAGTGGGAAAAATTAATTAAGAGAATATGATTATTTGCTTTAACAGAACAGTACAAAGAAAATATAATCAGTGTTTGCCCTCTAAAGCTTAATCGACTTTTGTAAATATTTGCATATTCTGAGTTTAATGCAGCACATGTTGCAAACAGATTGTCACAGCAGCAACGACAGACTGTGAAAGTTGTGGAAAGCTCCAAAAAACACCAGTTTGGATCATTCCACATGTAAACAGGTTCACTGGTAGCAGGTAATTTTATCATGATTCAGTATAAATGCAACATCCTTGGAAGACTCAGTTGTTCACCACTTAATGTATGAACGCATTATTGTAGAAAGGATGATACTGTGGCACCCACCAACTTTTTCCTATTTGTTATTTGCCTCCCTCCCAAGTTCCAGACAAGAAGATAGATATCATTGTTTCAAATATGCGTACAGTAACAAGGAGAAGACAGGAAGAGCTCGCTGACCGCTAGTTAGCTTAGCTCAAACACTGGTAGTCAATGGGAAGTGCTAGCCTGCCTCCGCCTGAAGTCATCAGATAAACTTTCCAACAACTCTAAATAGTCCTGTGTGCTTGTGACTTGTTTATTAACCACATTATGTTATTTTTAGACTCACATTAGCACTTTATTTAACGTGCTTGTAAGTTGGTCAACAAAACAAAATGTCTGTTAAAATACTAAAATTACATGAAGTGCTAATCTGAGTTTTCTTAAGGACAAAGTTTTTCAGTAAACTGAAGTCAACTGAAAACTAATGAAAAGCAAATCCTCAGATTTTACGACATAACAGCAGTAAGCTGACCACAGGATATTTTCAAAATGGCAGTTCAACCTAAAATGCACTTTGGTTAATCCTCCCCTTTGCTGTGGGAGGAGGAGTACGGGTGTGGTTGTCGTGCTCTGGGCTCACCTTCAGGGTCTCAGCACAGAGGACGTACTCATGCAGGGCAGGAACAAGGACTTCAGACAGATGGTGGATCTGCTCTTCTGCTTCTTTACTGCAGTGCTCCACACAGCTGGCCACACCCTTAAGCGGCTCTGCCAGCTCCTCTTCTAACCCCGCCCACTGCGTGTAGGTCGGGCTGTACTGCTTCAGTTCATCCACATATTCTGCAAACACAGGAGACCATCCATATATATGAAGATCTTAAATTTTACAAAACACCATCAAGTCACACTCCTTCATGCTAATCGCGGACGTCTTTGGTTGGAAGCTGACTCAGCTGAGCTCATTTCATATCAGATAAGCTAACATTCAATCAGCCAGTCTGTTGTGATGTGTGGAGAACAGTTTAAAACGAAAGATCTAACAGCATAACGTAGGAGTAGTTACAGCCGTCGTCATATCTCTTTCAGCTTCCTGCAACCAAGATGCGTTCACATCCACAATGTTTGCTGACATATAATTAGTCTACATGCCTGACAAAATGCCATCCTTTATGAAGACACACAAAAAACCCCAGAGATTTTAAATGAATAAATGGATGACTGAAAAGTGGAAAAGTTCCCACCTTTCACAGGGGTGGAAAAAGTCACTCTTCAATTCAAGGGAAAGGTGTCATATCTACATCACACTCTGAACTGCTGCTGTTACAGAATCAAAATCTAAACAAAATAAAACAATAAAGACGAACTTGATATGGATTTAAAGGAGAAGTTTAGTTTTTTTGCATTTTAAGTCTTATCATAAGGATATTTACGATCATATACAATGTACTACAGCTAATTATGACAACCAGCGCAGTTCTGAGAGCTGGAGCTCGTTGCTGACGTCACTGTTAGCTGAACACAACAGAGGAGCACGAGCACTGAGACAATCCATCAAAAAATACTAATACACGTCTCTTTCAGCTCCTTCATGAAACAAACGGCCGTGTCTAGGTTATATATCCATGTCTAACTTTGTATTTTAGTGTGGGCACATGAGAGGACACCTATAAAGATTTGGCGAGTTTCACGTCCCTTAAAACGAGCATTTATCATATTTTTTTAAGGATTGTATGAGCGCACAAGCTC
>JAPXVT010000022.1:13530754-13540931 GCA_029823135.1 Acanthurus reversus
GAGTTTTCTGAGTTGTCCTGCTCACACAGCTGTTCTTGCAGTGCCTACATGTACCAGGATGCATTGCATCACAAAGAGACTGTACTGGCCGGGTCTCCAAGTCTCCACCTCATTGGAACATTTCTTTTAATTAATGTGTAGTTTTCATTTACAAGGAGTTTTTGGTTGGCCAGAGGAAGAAAATCCTCTCAAAATAAACATGGCGCTGATCGCCTACAGTGTGAGGGGAAAGGAGAGGGGTTAATAGTTTGCAGTTCTAGGAAGAACAAGAGATTTTGAAGCTGCATCCGAGAAAAACAGAAAACATTAAAAAAAACTATTGTTGGGTCTCACATCATATCCCTAATTTGGAAAGATAGAGATAAGGTTGAAAATTGGCAGAGTTTCCCTTAAACTTAAAAATGTCTTTTACCGCCGTAAATACACAGGACCGCATTTAACTTTGCTTGAATGAGAATAAAACATAAAATATTTCTTTTAATTAGTGACTGAATTAATACATGATTCCAAATTGTCCTTGTCCTGTAATGTAATAACACGCATCAGTACCTGCCAAATGATTTGCACCGACTAATTTAGATTTGGCGTTGGGGGGACAGCGCTTAATTTTGAGATGAAACGTTCAGAAGTTCCCTCGGTGCAGTTGAAATACTTTAATCAAGCTCCAAGGTTAAAAACCTGCTGTGCTTTTATTTCCCTGTGCAGAGAGCGGCTCATGCTCTCTGTAACTTAAGAGGATATTTTGGAAAGTGTAGTATGTTACGTGATCTGGAAGTGTCACTTAGTTTGAGTTTGCAGGCAAAAGAAAAACAATCAGAGCTGATTAGAGGAGGAATAGTGAAGCCATTGTTGGAGGAAACGGGGAAACAGATGGAGGTCTGCGGCAACTTATGACATAAGAACCGCTGGAGCAAAAACATGTCAGTGTTTTTCTTCCTCCATGCACGTGATGCAGAATAATAATGTTACAAGCAAGTTATAATATACAAGGTAAAGGTAAAGGATGCCACAATGAGAAACAGTCCACTGCTGTTGCTATGGTTACCCCTAGCTCAGTATGTAAGGTGCATAGTAGTAGTGGACTGCTGTAGGAGCTATAGAACTAAATCTGATGTGTCCTACCAGCCCATCAGAAACGACTATTTTCGGTGTTTTCCATCAGATTTTTCTTATTATAAGTGATGCTCAAAGCTTAAAGAGCAGCTCAGCATCCCTTGAAAAGCTCCTTTTTTGCTGCAGTGAAGGACAGATTTACTCCAGGGTCTGTCGGTTCACAGTGACACAATAATTTTAAAATAAACTTTATTCGTATGGCACTTTCTTAACAAGGTTACAAAGTGCTCTACAGAGGAAAGATAAAGAGATAAAAACAAGAACAAACAGCAGAGAGATCAAACGACATAAAAGCGACGGGGAATAAAATCAAGTTGAAGTTGTAACGTGGCAAGAGGTGAAAAATAAAATCTAACAACGTATGAAATATTCATAAACGCTCTCCTACGAAGGAAAAAAAATCTTGAAGAGATTAAATGATGCTTATTGTGTTGCCTGTGTGTGTCCCTCAGTCTGGAGGCTCAAACAGTAAAAGTCTGGTCACCTTCGTTGCATTTACTGATCCCAGAAAACATGCAGGCACACGGGGAGTCAATAAACCTTTTATATAATTTGGAGCGAGGCCATTTAACACTTTAAATGTGATCAATAAAATTAAAATCAATACAGAATAAAAGGGCCAGCCAGTAGGAGTCATGTGTTCATATTTCTTGGTGGCTGTTAAAATCCAGGCGGCAGTGTTCTGCACCAGCTGGAGCTGCGGCTGATGTCAGGGTATTAGTTCAAGTGAGGGAATAAAATCATGTTTATCCTTATTTAAATCGGACCGAGACAAAAGAGATCAGATTTTTAGATTTATGTGCTCAAAAAAGAATGAACAGAATTCTCTACTTGAGCATCAAAAGAGAAATCATGCATTGTTAAGCCAAGACTTGAAACAGCTTGCTTCATTTTTAGCAAGCGAGTCGATCTGGCTGTAAACCAGGCTGGTAAAGTTTATGGGACCAGTGGCCATGATCTCTGATGTATTATCATCCAGCAAGCTTCGCAGCATTCAGTTGACATCCTTTAAGCAGGCAAGGAGGTTAACTGCTAGAGTTACTGGACTGGAGAGGGATAAAAAAGGATCCAACTGGACTAAGAGGCGTCTTTTCTTGGATGTTTTCTATAAGCAGGGGTGTGTCTACATGGGCGGCCTGGCCATTATCCTAAATTATGAGCAGACTGTCTTTCCTGTGAGAGGCAGGTCCTCAGTTCTAGTCGACTATTTGTGTTTTTGAAGGCGGATTGTTTTATTGTGTCTAATCTGTGATCAAGGTACAAAAAAAAAAAGAATTAAAGGATATAGTATAAAAGCATTATATCAAGGTCTTTCTCACACATGATAGTCCAGGGGACTCTTCGTTTTAGGGATGAAATTGCAACAATGCTGCACTTTCATTTGGTTTGGTTTGCTTTCATACTGCACTTTGTCAAACAAACCAAACCTTCTAGACAACGTCACATGGTTGTAATGACTGCTCGTCTGTGGCAGTAATGCACCAAAATACATTAAGGAGGAAGAAGCAGAAGAAGAAGAAAGCCGCACATCTATGGAACTGAACAGAAAATGGAAACCCATCTCCCTAGAAAAACTTTTAATTTGATAGATGAGCCATATGGTACTTTGCAATGTCGTTGATAAAACAGCAACACCAAAAATGATTAATTAAATGATCCACATGTTATTTTTATTTTACTTGGCTGAAATAGAAGCGTAGCAACAAGCGAGGCAATGTAGATCTGCCTTCAGTGAAGGCATGTGCGCTCCCGTGGCGGGGGACACACTTCTTATTATGGCACCCTCAATGTTTTCCACGGGCGTGCCGTTTGTTTTGCCTCCTCTTACTCATGATGCGCTGTGTCTTGCTCCACTTCCTGCTTTTGGTTCATAACTTGGTCTGCTTTGCTTTCACACCACAAATGCTCCACTCCAGCATTCACTTGGAGGCGAACTGAGACCCCGTTTTCAAGCAGACCAGAGTGGAAAAGGCCTCACTGGACGTAATTACACGTTTTTAATCTCCTCATCAAACTACTTCAGCTGCGTGTGGCTGCATTTCTCCTCACAAACCAAAACCAGCCGGCTGACAACACTGCTTTGCACTCAGTGGCTGAAACTTTGGTGGTAATTAGATGTAACGTACTAATGTCAGAGAGCAGGTTTTCTTTATCGAGCTTTGTAAACCGCTGACTAAAACGAAGTCTTCTGTCAGCACGTTGTTCCACGTAAACAACCTCCAACAGAAAGTGCTGAAAATGTCACGCCAGTCATGTTTGGCCTTCAGTATCAGAGCCAATCTGACAGATTGGCTCATGTTTCAAGATTTCAACCCTGAAGCACCTGATGAGGCTCCGTGAAGTGCTTCTGACTCGCCAACGGCCCCTTGAAAAAGACATTGTTCGAAGACACTAAAAGGCAGGACAGAAAGGTAACACATGAATGAATGAACGACTGAAGGTTTTCATGTCGCATGGAAACTAAGAGCATGAAGAGTTCCTGTGACACACACCCCCCCGGCATACCGTCACCGTGCACAGAAACAGCCAGATGCATGACAGTGTGTGTGTGTGTGTGTGTGTGTGTGGGAAGCTAAATGATTGATCAAAGGATGCCTTTGTGTGGGCACCTCGTGGTGCTAATGCATCATTAACACAGCTGGTAGTATGACCCAGCTCTTCCGAGAGTGCCAGGCTATTTCCAGCTGCTTCCTCTTAAGCTTATAGAGATCCAAATCTCACTCGTGTTATATAAGAGTTCTGCGAAACCTGCTGAAAGGACGTCATGACTAGTTTTACCTCAGGTTATTTCAGCCGGCCCTTTAGCAGCCTGAATTTTACTGATATCTGCAGTTTGTAAGGATCACTCAGTGCCTTTATATTTCAGACGTGACAATGTTCAGAATTTGACACAGGTCACGTAAACAGCATACTGTGACTGGACATCCCTAATTTGGCCTTATTCAGTATGAGGCATTTTCCAATTTAGACATGTGGGACATGCCGCTATTATTCCTGTTTTAGGAGCTTTCTCTAGACTCGTATAAGGCGCAGTCAGACTATGGGCCTCAACTGCAGTTTGCGACACACAGCCTCGTGTCTTTTTACAGCATATGGTCAGCTTTGTGCATTGTAAACAAACCAGCCCGCAGCTGAAGGGCAACAACGAGGGTTCACCACAGGAGGAACATTACTGCAGGAAAAGAAGTAAAATCCTCCAAAGTGCTTCAGTTGATTAGATAAATTAAAGTATGCATGGCTGCAAGTAAACGGAAAAATTAGTGGAATATTATTTTTTGCTATTTAAACAGCTTAGTCGTAATCTTTCGGAATGAGGGCAAAAACAGGATTATTGTGTGCGTTTAAATGTACTGACTGAAAAAAAGAACAAAAAACAACCAAAAAAGACAATTACTGTGTCTCTTGATTGCATCTCATATTCAGTAATGGGAGAAGTAAAACCGTCCGCGGACATCATGACATTATTTTACTATTACTGCACAACATGTGCTGACAATCGAATTGGACAGTTCACTATTACCGCAAATAGTGCACTACATAGTGCGGTCACCATTTCACTGTAGTAACCAAATTTTCAGCTGATAATTTGATTCACTATATAGTTCATTATAAAATACCCACAATGCACAGAAATTTCCAGTGAACCAACGATGTTCCCTACAATTTCTCCTGTATACCACAATGCAATGTGGCTGTGTATCTCTGGAGGAGAAGAAGTAACCAGAAAGCCAGGAGGGTTTGCTTATGTTAGCTTGCATGTTAGCTAACGGATGCTGGTTGGCGAATTAATCAAAAACGTCTTTTGGTTGCGTGAGGTGAGTTTGCCTTTGCTTCCATCGGTGCCACGAAGCAGAATCTGTGACAAACGCAGCAAAACATTCAGAGGAATTATATTCCAACAGCTTTAGCCACCGATAGCAGCGTTAGCTCGTGAGTTTGTGAACTGAATTGATCGTGGGCTATTACAGCTTGCAATTAGGACACAGGACCATTGCTGACAAAACAAAACTTCCACATCACTGGAATTTCAACAATTGTTTGGGATTGAACACCGAAAACTTCACAAGCAACTTCAACACAACCTCCGCACGTTTCAATGCTGTGTGCTCGGTTTGTTTACATGACGCTGGGCGCGCCCGCTTGCATCACACGAATATCTGGTGCATCTACTGACGCAATGATGTTTAGAAAATTTCAGTGTAGTGTCCAATCTCGTTTGGTCATTCCCTACACAGTTCACTTTATAATAAACACTATACAGTGAGTAGCGAGTGAATGAGTGAATGAGCGAATGAGCGAATGATTTCGAACAGAGCAAATGTCATCATGAGTGTCATGTACAGGCAGGAAACCGTCAGGCTAAGAGAAGCCGGGACTGTCCAACATTACACTAGGGGGCGATGTTGTTGTTGTGGCTCTAACACATTTAAGCTGCCATTGAGTTTAACCTGGAGGGAGAGGAAGAGGAAGAAAGACAAACCTCTGGGTTTGAGTACAAGAGGATATTTGAAAACGCAGGGCGCCGAACTGCAGGAGACTCCTGAGACTGATAAAAGAAGTTTTATCACAAACTGTAAAATTCACCCTTTAAAAGTGAACCACAACATCGAACCACCGGCTGAGACGGAACACATGAATGCAGCTGCGGAGGAAGCCGACTGCACTCGCTGCTCATGAAGGAATAAACAAAACAGTGGCTAAGCTGGTGAGCTATACACACACACACACAAATACACACACACACACACAGACTTTCATGTCTAATACAACACACAGAGAACAGGCTTGCTAGCCTTTCCAAGGGCTCACACCAAAAGCTTAGCGAGCGTCAAAAGCAGCCAGCATTCGTTAATTTTCAATGTACGCTCGTGACGAGGGGCGTCTGGTGCCTCGGCTGCAGCGAGCGAGCTTTATGCAAATAAGCAGCCACAGTGTGAAAGCAGCAGGCAATTGCAGATTGGGATGTGACATGAGGAAAAGTTCTCAGTTCTTTCTTATCATCCACAGTGGAAGAGAAACTAATAATTGCATCTCCAGTTTCTCGGAGCGTGACAAAGACACCTGAAAGACGGTGTCAGGAATAGTTGGAATATCTGGTAAGTGATAATGTCCGCTACGCAATGTAACTCTGCTGCTTGAACGTCTCGCCCCCTGCCAGCGACTGCTAGAGGGGCTGGCAGCACGATGCCGGCGACATGAGCACCCACAGGCATACTTGAAGCTTTGAGTATGAGTCCACTGTCAGATAGAAATAATCATTAGCCCAGGTTAGCATAGCAATGTAACAGATTTTATTTAATTTTCATAAAGTGTTTTTTTTTTTTAAATGATTGAAATTTTTTGATGCTACTTTCTCATTCATTATTTATTGGCGCATCAAAAATTATAAGTTAACCAACACAGAATGATCTGATTGTTAGAGACTCAAAGTGCCACCTATGAAGACCTGTTCACTCCAGCTGACAGCTTACACACACACACACACACACACACACACACCATCGGCTGCTCCCCAGCCTCCAGAACACTGAGGCTCTTTCTTCTGCAGCCAGACGATCCATAAACTGGCTGGTTCCAAAGTTTGGCTTCATGGAGAAACATCATTATTCAGACATGTTGTGTGAGTCTGAAACCATCACAGCGGGATATCCTACATTGTGAGGACAGTTTGACTAGTCCTGGTATTAAAGGACTATTTGAAGGTTGAGATTTGGTTTTAGGGTTTAGGTTAATTTCAGGTTTAGGTTTTTGGTTGATGGTGCGGGAATGTAAGCAAATTTCTTACAAAAAACCCTGAGAGAAAAAAAAATACTGCAAAGATGATTTTAAGCTTTGCTGAGCCACAATATTTTTCAAACACAGCTTGAGCTTGTGGTGCCTGCTCCTTCTTCTGGTGTTTATAAAATATCCTCGTCAACAGTCACTGCTTAAGACCTCGACTCCTCCTGACCAAATGTAAAGAAAATAAAGAGTTGTTGGAGGTTTCTCTACATAACAAGTTCAAGTCCAGATGGAGGCTCTTGTTTAATGTCAGCCCCTCACTAATAATTACACCAATATTACAAAGTGCTTTACAAAAACAACAAAAATAAAACAAAATACGACATTAAACAGGTGGGCCATAAAATCAAGGGAAGGGAAAGGCAAAGTTAAGACACAAAATTCATTTATCCTCGGGTGTCATTCTCAGTGGTTTTTAAAGAATGAGAGGAGACACATTCTTTCATTAAAAACACAAATGCATCTTCTTAATCAGAGCTCCTGCAGCTCCAACATCCACATTCTGTTGACTTAATTCACGTGAAGTTGCTCAGTGGAAACTCGCTCAAAGTAAATATTTATTTATTTGCTCCTCTCTGTACAGTCAGACGCCTCGAGTGAGGTTTTAAACAAAGCAGCTACACATAACCACACTCACAAAACACACACACACACACACACACACAAAGTGACCCACTGCTTGTAAAACAGTCTCTAAGTCCCGCCCACCACGGGTGTCATTCTCAGGTCAGTACTCCTCCTCCTCCTCCCCCGCCACAACGGGTGTGTTTAAATAAACCAGTCCAGCTGTTTGCCATGAAAATGCCATTTACACCAACTGCCTCACCACACACACACACACACACACACACACACACACACACAGTATGACATGGAGAAACCACTGATGTAAAAGTTCAAACAATGTGAGCAACAAACTACGATGAAATAAACGCCAGAAAACAAATCAAAGAGTTCAGGGTTCAATTTGATCAGAAAAATAAGAGGAGAAGAAAGGAGGTGAGAGGAGGAGAGGAAAAAAGAAAAGCAGAAAGAGAGGTGAAATGAGCACAGTGATGAGCTGATGTGAGAGGAAGAGGAGCAGAGAGGAGGATTAACAAAGAGGGAAAAAATGAGAGGAGGAGAGGGATGAAGGAAGAGAAGAGAGGAGGAGGTGCAGGGGAGGAAAAAGGAGGAGAGCAACAGAGGAGAAATAAGGGAAAAACAAAGTGTGCAAGGGAAGAGAGTGAGAAAAAGATTAAAGGATGAGAGAAAGAGAGGATGAACAAGGGAATAATTAAGGAGAAAAAATGAGGAAAAGAGCCAACAGGAGGGGAGGAGAAAGAAGTGGAGGAAAAAGGGAAAAGAAGATTAGAGGAGAATGGGGAAGAGAAGACGAAACGAGGGGAAGAAAACTAGGAAATCAAAGGAAGGAAACAAGGATACGAAAGACAAGGAACAGGCAGAGGAGAGAAGGCAAGAGAACAAAATAAAAAAAAGGAGAAAGGAAGGAAATAAGAAGATGAGAGAAGAAGACATAAGGAAAAAAGAGGAAACAAGGGAAGGAGAGGACAGTGGAGCGAGGAAGAGAGGAGAAGAAGAGAGGAAAGGAAACAAGGAGATGAGAGGAGTGAGACCAGGAGAAGAGGTCATTTGTAAATTCAAGCATAACATCTATATAATGATCCAAATGATCCATACCAACACACACACACACACACACACACACACACACACACACACACACACACCGCCTCCTTGCTGCTTCATTTACAGCCTTCGTCTCTGCTCGCTCATTTACTCTGAATCTGCAGAATCAGGGAAAACACTGAGAGCTGCTCCACAGGAGTTACCACGGCAACAGCCAAATATTCAAGGGGGGCGGAGCCGACTAATGGCTTCAGAGGTTTCAGAGGTTTCAGAGGCTGACGGGCTTCAAACCTCAGCTGCATCAAAACCTGCCATTAAACAGGTCTGTAGGTGGTTTACTGTGAATGTTCACGTACAAACAAACAGGTTCTTTGATTCTTGTGCATCTGTTTGTTCTGAAAACTGAGATGTTACTTTGTGATAAAACAAAAAATCCTCATACTTTCAATAACATGGATGAGAGTGAAGTTACTGTGTGGGTTGAAGTTTGCTGCTGAACCTTCTCAGAGGAGTTCAGGGTTTATTTCTCCTCTTCAGGAGATCAAAAGCTGGGTTTCCATTTACATATAGTGTAAAGTTTTTACTGAATCTTTAGAAATTCGGCAAAAGAAAATGAGCATTTATGTGTGTTTCCTTCCACTACTGTTATGCGAATATTAGGAGGAAGTTCATTAAGATCGAGATTGAGTTTGAGAAGAAAATAACATTTTCCAGTCGGGTGTCATTTACCACAGCAGAAGAAGACAGAGCAACATGATGACCTAATTAAAGGGTGCAAATTGCTGCTTCCCATCTAACATGGCATTTATGTTATGCATTTGTGCACTAAGTCAAGAAAGTTTCCTCATTAGTCCACACATACCTGGTGTCTTCGTCTGCCACTGCTGCCATAGCTTCTTCGGTGAAGAGAACTACTGTCACCAGAGTGACGTTTATGTCACATGATTTCTAAATTTCAACCCTTATTCACTAAAGCTGTTTCCATTGTGCTTATTTGCATTTACCTTTTGTTGATACGGCAACTTTTCCACCTCCCTTAAGCGTAAAAACTTTTTTGTGATAGTTTGAGATTTTTTTTTTTTTTTGAGATTTCTGTGTTTTCATTCATTCATTTTTATGCACATATCGAAAATGTGCATAAAACAGGCTGATGGAAACCCAGCCACTGATTGTAGAACTGTATGTGGTTTGTCCCTGTCCTGTTGCCATAGATGGCAGATGCTGTTGTGCATGTGCTATCAAGCAACTTCTTCCGTTCTTGCCCAGATACTACAGCCAATCAAAAAAGATTATTAGCTAACCAATTGGAGTGGTTAAGTCATGCCCCTCTACTTCCGGCCCATGGGACCTTAATTTAAAAAAATATGAACGGTAGTCTATGGAAAGAGACAAATTATTTTTGATGCTGTTTAAATTGCACTGCCAATCTCAAATATGATGTTTGTCAAGATAATTTTGCAAGTAAAGAAAGTTTCAGTTTATCACGCAACCACTAAAGTGTAAGACTTTGAAAATACGTTTCTCGAAACACTACACATTTGATCTCAGCGTAAGTGACATCTTAACAACAATCTCTTACAGAACTGACTAACTCAATGTTTGCTTGTTTGCTCTCAACGCCCATGCTTGTAATGATTTTAACCTCTTATAATCT
>JAPXVT010000022.1:13920699-13931219 GCA_029823135.1 Acanthurus reversus
TAAAGAAAACACAAAAAAGCTGCTGATCCTCCCAACAAAAAAAAGTGGGCAGAGAGAGAGGAGGGGTCTCCTAAGTGAGTTATGAAAACATGGCTTAAGCCTTATACAGTTATCAGCCTGAAATCATTTATCTTTGCTGACTAAGTTAAGCATGATTGATTTTAAAAGTACGCTTACATTGTCAGAAAGACCCTAATGAGTTAGAGAAGCAGAAAAATTAAGATAACTTAAGCCAAACTACAAGAAAGAAACTTGCTCAAACCATTTGATCTCAAAATATTCTGCATAATTTAGATTTTACGAGTTTAGACTTAGATTTCGTGGCAGTATAATCATCTGTGTATGTTTTCCACTGTGACCTCATGCAGGTGTCAGGTTTTGATGGCCAGTTAATGAAAATTCTGTTTTCCTGTCTTGAGAAGTGACAAGGACTGATGACCCTCCTTCCTCCCCCTGCCGGTTTGATCTTTGTGCCCCTGTCAGAGTCTGACTTCGTCAGGTGACCTCTGATCTGTGCACAGGCATGGACAAACCCTTCCTCAGGAAAGTGGGACAACATTTGATTGGGAACTTCTTTTCCAAAAATGCCAAAGGGGCGACAGACAAACTGTCACTTGGATATTGCTTTCTCAAATTTCTCTTCAAAAGGTTTTGACATTTAAGAGGGCATCATGACTTTACAGTTATGTTGATACTTCACATACATTACATCTACATAATATAGCACTATCAGTTAAAATGATCACAATAACAACCCATTTCATAAAGGGTAGAACCTAAATTCAATTCAACAACTAATCACAGGAACTTTTCTGTGATACATTTTCAGATATTTTGATATTAATTACTTTTCAGTCGCTACATGCTTTTAAAACTCATTGTTTTCTCATTAACTTAATAATTTCCAAAAGCTGATTTATAAAGTGGATTAAAAAAAAAAAAAAGAAGTGTGGAAAAAATAAACATTAATGAAGCTAATAAGAGAAGCTGTTTCCTCTTAAACCACAAGGTGGCACTAAAATATAATGAACGGTGGTGAATGCAGCTGTGGTGATGCAGCTGCCAACATCTCGCACTGAAAGTTTCACCTCGAGATGGATGATGACTGAAAATGTACTTTTTTTCACAGATGCCAGAGACATTTGGAGGTAACAATGACATTCAGGCAACCTTTTGGCCCTTGCCCAGTCAAGACATTTTGAACATCAGTCAGCAGTGACTTGACTTAGGGGCCACAACTCCAGATAACCTTATTGAGTAACAATGGAAACCTTATCATAGCTGGAAGTATGTGCATTCAGGAGGATGATAACCTGTGCTAAGACAGGGCAAAAACACTTATAAAAACAAGTTCATTATACGGTCATGGTTAAATACTGAGCATCTGTTCCTGAACCCGAATTGCCAATATGTCATAGCATTTATCTATGTTAGCCTACCCAGAAATGGTTACCACGAACACACCAGCTTCCTATGAGCTAAATAAACTATAGGTCAAGTCATTATAGCAAGAGTTGGAAAATTTAAAACAAAAATGTTAAAAGTAGCCTAAACTAACACACTGTGAGTCCATTTAGGAAGTTTAAAGTCGCTTTTTACGGTGTAATCAGGAACACTTCCGCCATAAAATGGACAATACAAATGCACTTTTTTCTTTTCATAATAATCTAGTCTTTTCTTTATCCCACCTGTTGAATCCCGGCTGCTGTTAGAATCAACACCAGGAGCCAACTCATCACTGATGCGGAGCTGCAAATGCATTGAATCCAGAATGAGTCCCGGTTTAAACGCTCCACACGCCGCGCTCCGCAGGTGTGCTACATCCTCGTCCCGCCGCTGTCATCTCCGCGCTCCTCCGCCTCTGGCTCCGGACTGGGACTGTCAGCCTGTTAAAGAGTCCGGGCTGACGTAAGGTCTAAAGGACGAGCCCCGCATTCTTCTCTCCTTCCCCTCCGCTCCGCTTTAACCCGATCCTCCTCCTGAGAGCGCTGGCAGCCCCGGTGGTTAGGGCGTGTCTGCAGAGCCAGAGGTCCCGCTGACACTCGAGTCACTGGCTTCATTTTACATTAAAAGAATGTCACACGTGCACATATGCATTAAGAAAAATATGAGTGTGATGACAAAATTAAGTCTTTTTTGTCTGAGCAAATACAACCTACTTAGAAAAATCAAACCAAAGCTAAAATGGGAGTCAGTCAAACAACAAAAACAAGTACTTTCTTTGAATGTGAAATTCCCTCTTTTGTCTGATTACAGCGACCACGTGGTGGAGTGCAGCCTACATTTACTGAAGCACTGTGCTAATTTGAAGTACTTGTAAATTACTTTACATGCGTCCATTGTCTTCTATTTTACACTAACACATGCGCTGCAATGTAGAGGTGCATGTTTGTATGTGTTGATGCATTAAAAAAGCAGGGGTCATTTTTTTCCCAGTATTATGAGTATTTTGATACTTTAAAGTATTGCTGATTACTTAAGCAAAAATATCTTATTACTGTGGATAGGCCTAATACTTACATACCTGCACTAGTACTTTCACTGCAGGGTTTACTTTAAAGGGATAGTTCACCCAAAAATGAAAATTCAGTCATGATCTACTCACACTCATGCTGATCGAAGGTTGGGTGAATTTTTTTTACTCCACAAAACGCTGCTGGAGTTTGACAGGAGAAAGAGGTTGCTGTAAGCTCCCAGACAATTGAAGTGAATGGTGACCAGGTTTCAAATATTAAAAAAAAAACAATAAAATGCCTCCATACTGCTTGTCTGAAGTATTCCAAGTGCCCTGAAGCCCCGACATGCTAAGTTGTTTTGAAAAATGTCTTTTTAGCTTCTCTGTTCACTGTAGCCTGTAGCTCCTAAGAAGGGAGTCACGTTTACGTATGTTTGCTTGCGCACACATCACACAACTTCTGTGATGTGTTTTAAAACAACTTGGCATGTTGGGGCTTCAGGACATTTCGATTACTTTAGATGAGCAGCATAGAGGCATCGTATGGTTTTATTATGTGTTTTTTGTTTTGTTTTTTGTTACATTTGAAACTTGGTCACCATTTGTTTCAGTTGTCTGGGAGTTTACTGCGACACCTTTTTCCTGTGAAACTCCAGCTGTGTTTTGTGGACTGAAAGACTTCACCCGCCTTTCGATCAGCACGGGGATGACTAGATGATGAGTGAATTTTCATTTTTGGGTGAACTATCCCTTTAACATTCTGCAAAATTCTTGTCTTTTAAAATGGACATTTATTGTGTTTTTCAACATATTGTTGAAACACTTTAAATGCCCCTTTACCTCCTTTGTTTTCAGCTAGCTGTGACTCCTGAAATGAGCTCACATTCTCAAGACTGTGCCATTAGTTGTAATAATGCTGTAGAACATTGTATACGATCGTAAATATCCTTATTACAAAGCTTAATGTGTAAAAAACCAAACTATTCCTTTAAGGTACAGAGACATTGTCATGTATCACTGACTATTGTCTTGTTGTGTATCAAGTAATGCAGAATTGCTGTATTGTGATACCATTGTTACTGTGGCAGTGTGCAATAATGATATCAGATTGTCATTTACTTTTTCATTCCCACATGTACTTGTAAACATAAACTTAATAAACCAGGATGGCTAGCATGCTATTATAATTACAGTCACTCATGTTTAGTGCAATACATTTATGTCTGCAGATGAAAATGTGACTATTCTTCATAATGGTCTCAGTAAAGGCATCAAACCAGCGCCTTGTGCTTTCTGAAGCAGAGCGAGGCAGCAGCAGCTCACAGGCCTGCAGGTGTCAATCTTTTTTGAAGCTGCTCGTCCAGAAAGACAAAACCGTGGCTCTTTAGAGAAGCAGACCAAAGGGGAGTCCCTGACACTTCAAAGGAGTCTCTGAGCCGCTCTCCTCCCTCCGACAGCGAGGTCACTGTCAACTCTGACAAGTCACTGCTCTGCCATTAAGTTTGGTGGGGGAGGAGGAGAGTATTTTTCTGTCTGCTGCTGTGTGGGAGTGAATGGAGGTGGTGGAGGGGCGCTGTAGCTGTCGTCGGTGAAAATCAAACAGAGCCCAATTAAACTGATTCTAACATGCCAGTGATCACGAGGAGGAGGCTCACCTGGACTCTCCCCACTCGAAGGACATGCCTCTGCCTCCATGACTCCAGGGACGCTAATTGCCCCGACCAAGACGCCTTGGGAATCTGCCGCTTCAATTTGCTCATAGCCCGTTGAGGACCTGCGGCTTGCAAAATTTATTTTAAAACACATTTCATTATTTACCACTTAACCAAGAAAGTACAACAAAGTATGAGACCTTGGAGATGTTTTACAAGGACATTCATTCAAAGCTGTCTACAATAATTAAAAAGTTATCTGTAGAGTTTTGCTGTTTATTTTTTTCTTTACATTTAGCCCCTACACAATTTTTATCAATAAAATGTGTCGCACATATCGTTTAAGCCTAACAAATGTTTTGAATGCATTCCTATCCTCAAAACATTTGTAAAATATTTTCTCACTTGCATGTTTTTAGACCTGCCGACTAGTCAAATAACTGGAAGCCCCAGAAATGAATGCTGTGTCACCAACAAGCACAAGATACAAACAAAATGTGGGGCAGCACAAAAAAAATGGTGAAGCTAAGCTTGACTTGACTTCTCAGAGAAATGCTGAGTTTTAGGAAAATGTGAGCATTTCTCACTGAAAAAAAGAAAAATAGGCTAAACAAAAGATTAATTGAGAAAATAATTGTCAGATTAATTGATGATAAAAATAACTCCAGTTGCAGCCTTTTATGTCACTAGTAATAGAAAACTCTTCAGGCTATCTTCAGCACCATTTAAACACACTCTGATCAGTTCACAAAATATGTAAAACTGTTTTTGTTTTTTTGCAGGAAACAATTATAGAGGCACATCAAAGCCACCAGGAAGAAAGCAGACTGTAAAGATCCACAGTGGCCACATTCGCTGCAGGTTGCACAATGCACACCTACTCAGAAATACTTGAGACTTAATGCTTGTCAGCATCACATGACTCTACCTATTATCATATTGTGAGACAGCAGGTCTGGTAAAAGTTAAAAAGTCCCTCAAAGTTGGTTATTAGAAAATGTTTTTGTTCTATTCAAGTGTGTGAGGAAAGAGCAGGAAATCAAACTGAGGACTGAAAAAAGGTCACCCTCAGAAACTCAATCTGCATTACCAGGAAGTCCGGAGAAAGAGAAAGTTGACAAAATACATGATTTTTTTTCATAATGTAAAAATTTCTTATATCTATAAAACTTGATGCCAGTGTTATGAGGAGCAGAGCTGAGACAGCCGATAATAACACTTTGAATCAAATGTCTCTGATGTTCCTTCTTTCCATCAAAGAAAAACACAAATAAGAGTCATCATTTGCTCCAAACGTCAAGCTCCTAATTACCAATTTTCTCAGAGCAGGGGGCCTTGAACTCACACAGGAGTCTATCTCTGGTGTCAGTATAGATTATGGAGCCCACCTACAGGGAGTGGCCGCCAAACAGTACAAAACAATTAACGCTACTGCGCCGCTATCAAAGGCTCGCAGAGAAAACATCGAGCCACGCTTGGCTGGAGCAAATGCTCTACGGAGAGAGAAATTAGTTTAGTCACATCAAAAAGCAGCGGAGCAGGAGTCTGATTTAGTACAAAAGGCCACAATTAGCACGGCACATTAGGAACACATGGCAGGGCGACTCCCTCAGTGGGCCTGTTTGTGACACACGAGACTGCACTCCACCTGGGATCCTGATGCTCTGCATATGAAGGGTTCATTTTCAAAAACACATCACATCAGTCTTGAACTGGGGTCTGTATGACAAAGCGAGTTCAACTCACCCTGTCTCTCTGTGGAGTAACAGACTAGACTGAGCAAAAAACACTGGGCATACTGGTTTACCAGCATTATGAAGCTGGTCATCAATGAAACAGTTAACCCTGGCAAACATTCATGTGAAAAAGATTAAGCCAGGAAAAAGTCAAATTTCCTTTCACAGAAGCGGGATCTAAACTCATGGCTCTATTCTATCTAATGTCAGACATCAAACAAAACAAAATCTTATATGATGGTATTTGGGACTCGACAGAAGGTTAAATCCAAACCCGGTTCTGTTGTAATAAACTAATGACAGCACTCCTCTGCACAAAGTTGTTAACTCTGAATATCTTGGTGTATGGCTAGACGCTGAACTATCATTTAAATTACGTGTAGATCATGTATTACAAAAAGTCAACTATGGCATTTACATTCAGCTGTAGGAAAATTACAGCTCAGCTTACACCTCCAGTTATAGACTATTGTGATGATGTTTATCAAAATGCACATAAATCAGATCTTGCTCCACTCAACACACTACAATAGCCTCTGTAGATTTGTTCCTGGTTGCCCTTTTCACACCCACCACTGCACAATGTATAATACACTTAAATGGCCATTATTAAAAGGAGACACGCTCATTGACTTCAATTTGTATTCAGATGCATTCACTTCAATCATCCACCTTATTTACATTCTGTGCATTATACATCCAGTTATCAGGTTAGACACTCTACCTAGCTTTATTTCTCTGTCCACTGTGCTAAAAAAAAATAATTGGTAAAAGAGTCTTTAGGTTAAAAGCACCAGCAGATTGGAACAACTTGCCTGTTCACATCAGATCCCTTCCGTCACTGCGTATGTTTAGGCATGCCTTGTCTTCCTACTTTGAGCAGGTCTGCTCTTGTTGTTAATGAAGCTGAAATTGTGCAGACTGGATTAATAATTTCAACACAAATGTTACTTTAAGAGATCTTGTTTAGAACTGTAAACCATGTCATGTCATAGAAATGTAAGCTTCTTCAACACACCAACGTCAGTCAGTACGTTCACATGACGTTAGAAAAAGTTGTTTATGTTAGTCCGACTAAAACTAGACTTTTGAAATGCATGACTGAAATCATACTAAGATTTATTAAAGTTGAACTACCACCAAAAGATAATTTACTCGTGCATGTATGTGCCTCAATCAGCCCTGAAGTGGCCGATGCACTTCTGTCCATGATTAATAGTTCCTGTGGTCGTCTGTGACCTAAAAATTAAACAGCAAAAATAGAAGAAAGACAGAAAGAAAACAAGTAGTAGGTATTGAAAAAAGTAAAACCTGAAGTACGTATGAAATGTACAGCACAGTAAAGTTGTCCATGTTTTCACCGTTTGACATGGAACTTGCTTGTTACTTGCCCACTTGTTGGTCACTTGTTTGGTATGTGAGGTAAAAGGTCAACAGAAAGAAGATTTAATAGCAACCAGCAGAAAGGGAGCATGTCGCCACCTACAGTAGCAGAGTCAATATATCCCAATAAATCAGCCCAATAAATCGATTCTCACCCGGTTCTTGTGTATTAGGACAAGGACAGCAGTCCAATGAAATGGCCTAATCAAGCTCTAACCATAGATTAACCTAAAGGAATCGTCCCTGTTTTTTTATGTGAGGTTGAATGAGTCACTTATGCCTAGTCACTGTATTACCTACAGTAGACAAATGACAGCTGGATCTCTGTATGGAGAAGCCTTGGGGCATGCAGGAAACAGAGCTGTGCTCAGACCGCAGCATGGCCAGACAGCTGGAGAAGCAAGGCCTACGAGATTTCACGTTAATTACAGAATCATGCGTGATCGCAGCCTCTGAAAAACTCTGATCTATTGACTTCAGGCTCCACATATAATAACGTTTTGTGTATGAAGTTAAGTGAACTATGATCTGTGTTTTATTCTGCAAATAAATGGATGTTGTAGCTGTGTCTAACTTCCTGTCAAGCTCGATCTGCTTTGTGTTGACTTGCTGCTTTGTGCTCCAGCATCTGGCAAAAATAGGAGCCTAACATATCAGAATGAAAATACATATAACTTATGTGTGTTTTCAGTCTGGACGGGTTAATCATGCTGATGTTTGACAGGTGACAGACAAGAAATTCTTCATTTTCAAAGCAAAGGTTAGTGCTAAATTAGCTAATGTTAACATGACCCACCCACCTAACGTTCATCTAGGTGTCATCAGTTCCTCATTTGCAGAAATGTCCAGAATAGAATTTATAACTGAAACAAACAACCAAATTTGTATTTTAGATGTTTTCTTTCTACTAAGACCAACAGCACAATGTTGTTTTATTTTTCATTCATCTTAAAATTACAGACATATCTGTTCTATTGGTGTGGAAGCTTATATTTTTGACTCGAGCATAAGACTGACAGGTAAATTTAGTTTTTTAGTTTTTCTGTTGTTTCTACCGTGCATCCTGTCTCACAGCAGTTGATTGTGTTTTGTCCTTTTTTTGTGTTACTCTGTGCATATGTGTAATTCTGCTGTGTGCAGTCAGATTTGTGAATTGTTTATGCTCATCCAGCTGTAATGTGACTGGTTTGAATCTGAGAAAAAACACAGAAAATCACAATCCCCATCTTGTGACTTTGTTGATACTGTGAGGCTGTGGCTGTGCTGAGCTGCTCTGTTTCTGTGCTAAATGTAAAAGGGTTAAAGCTGCGTCTCTGACAGCAGATGCAGGTTGAGCTGCCTGCTGACGCCCCCTGTTGGTCGATATCACACATTTGTACTAGAAAAATGCCCAAAAATGGTGCAAAGAATCCTTTAGACACTGGCATCTAAGAGGTCAAAGGTGAGACAGAGAGACAGTTTAAACATCAAAAGTGAAACACTGATGATGCTGATACATCTCTCTAAATGAAAGGAAGTGATGTGAGGTGATTCACTCTATGCAAACGGCTTCTTCTGTGGGAAAAGGCAAAGAAAATGAGGGTTTGTGCGACTCTGCAGGAAATATGACCGCAGGGCCGAGGGGGCAGAATCCCCCCTGCAGGAAAATCAAACCATAAAGCATGTTATTTGAAGGATGATGGTAGCAATTGAAGAAATGCAGGGTTTGGACACATCATAAAGGGTTTTTGGCCAAAATGCCATGGACGCCCAAAGGTGTGAAAATTGGGACACATTCTCAGTGGCCTTGAACAAAACAGAGAGAGAGAGAGAGAAAAAAAAAGTCAGTTCACTGTACGCTTTGATCTTCTTCACCTTCAGTCACAGCTCGCCTACATACTGTATTTAAATCTGAAAATCCAACACATGGTCATTTTGTCCATTTACTCATAGAGCAGCCACTCTGAGGCTGATATGGCATCATGTGCTGGCATACGGGGGAGATGACCTCATCATCGTAGTGTTTATGGATCACTGGGCCGCTGGCCTTGATTTCTGTTATTGAATTATGGGGAATTCATTCCTTTTATTGAAGGAGTGGCTTCTAAATCCAATAAGACAGTCAGCAGTCCTTGGTCAGAAAGCCTTCACCATTCAAAAGCAGCAGCAATGTCATTCTCTTACAGTATGGCCACTAGAGATGAGAAATTGGCATTAAGAATGTGAATTTGTCTTTAGAAAATTTGAAAAAAAGCCCCCAAACTGATTTGCATCCAGGAGCTTTGGAAGGTAAATCTACTGTATCTTCATGTTGTTTTAGGCAGACATGTGCCTAACCATTTCTCATGGCTCGTGTTTGCATTAAGGTGTCGTAAAATATTGGCAAAAGATTGCTTGATTCCTCATCAGTCGGATTTCATGTTCACAGAGGCTGAACTGCCCGCAACTTTCAAGCTCAACATTCAGACAGATTATTAAAGAGAAAATCTGAGTCCTTGCGGTAAAATGTTTGCAAAAAAACGTCCTTTTTCTCTGCTCTCCAAAACAAATATGAGCAAGTTCTCCTGACAGGACAGCGTTGTTTTTCAGAGACTTCAAAAATTCATACGATGCATATGAGATGATGGAATAAACAATAAACAGCCACATTCTTTGTTCTCCAACCATCCATCATCTTCTTCTCCCTGACAGCTTTTTTTTAGGTTTCATCCACGATCTGTGAGATGTTTGTGTGGCACAGCAGCAGTTCCGTGTTATAAACAATTTACTAAACAAAAGTATGCAGAGCTGATTTTAATTATATAAAACTGTTAAACTTTTGAGTTTACCCCTGTGGACCAAATAGTCTTATTTTATTCTGTCTTCATGTATAACAGTTTATCAAAAATTATTTGTTGTTTATACATTTTTGGCTGGACCACAGTTGGGGCCAGCCCTTGAAATGCATTTGTTGTGAGTGAGTGAGTGAATGAGTGAGTTAGGCAACCAAATTTCAGGATTGGTCAGACAGGCATTACTCTGTCCTCACTGGCTGTTGCCCTTTCAAAATTAATCTGCATGAACGATCACCAGGGGGCATTTTGTGTGGAGCAGTCGTGCTAAGTGAGACAACTGAAATCCAAAAATGTCTCCACAAGCTGTTAAATAATCACATAGATGTTGTTATACTGTGTTGATTGAGATTCTGACCCCCCATGCATCGTGGAAAGAGACAAACATTTTTCGCTTGAAATCACATTACATTATCACGGTGAGTAGACACAGGACGAGACCTACAGCGGTGCTTCCTGCCTCTCGCTGGCGAGGATGAACACT
>JAPXVT010000022.1:14092576-14105827 GCA_029823135.1 Acanthurus reversus
CTCACTTCAGCAGCGCTCCACTGCTACACTGGATTCTGGGATTTCCCATCAATAGCTGATCACTTTGACAGACTTGTCACCAACTGGACAGGGGTGTGAATTAGAATACGTCAATATGACAGATGGCCATCAAAATTTTCAATCATTGTTAATTTTAGAAAAAACTCAATGACGGAAATATTCAGTTAACGCAACCTGGGGATGGAGCATGGTGGAGATTTTTGGATGTGTTTTAGAGATTTTAGACAGCTGTAAAGGCGCTTCGCCATCACTTCCATTGAACATGCAAAAACTGCTTGTGTGGGACGGATATCTAGCAACCTAATGAATGCACAGAAGAGGGAAAGGATTTCTATGTTCTTGTCTTCCGTCAAGGTTTTGGATGGATAGGCTAAATTCACAAAAAAAGTGGTGTCTTCCTTTAAACCTCTGCATCCCCACACAATGCCCTATAATCAAGTTATTTAGCAGAGAAGATAACAACACAATCATATCTGCAATATAAAACACTGTCTAGGATTCTATTTGGGATTCCTATGTTATCTTTTATCTAATTCATCTTATACAGGTGGACTTCATATAGGACTAATGAAAAATATGTAGCCTGTTCAATTTAAAAATGATCAAAGAAAGAACGCTTTTTCAACTAAAATTTCAGCCATGTGATCACATGAAGCTTCTTGATTGCTGATGTCAAACTAATAATTGCACAAGGTGCAAAAAGCACGTTGGGGCCGATGCGTGGCCATTTTCAGCACAGTGTAGATTCAAGGGTGCCAGCGGCCACACCTGTGTCAGCTAACTCCATCTAAGAGTGTTTCTTTCCCTTGAGCTGCTGAGGAACAGCAGCGGAACCAAAACCTTACTTTGAATGCATAATTCTCTGAACAAAGACAAACACGCAAGATTCCAAAACAAAATACTTCGTGATTAACTATACTAAGAGTTCCACTCATGCCTCTCGTTTTGGAACTCCTACCTGCAGCTTTTAACTGTGCTGTCCCATCAGACCTGTTCACATCACACCTTCACTCTGCCCACAGATGTGTTATTTTGTCTATTTGAAATAACTGTAAACAAACTGCAAACTACTTATGTCGACTGACAATCTAGTGCGTGTGTGAGCGCGCGTAACATCAGTTTGAGTTTGTGTTGTCTGAATGTGCACTTGATGTCTGTGACTGAAAATTATGTGACAGGAGTAGGTTCAAGTGTGTCTTTTCTTGTGTAATAACAGAGTAGGCACATGTAAATGTGCTTGTGTGTAATCATACTGAGTGCAATTAACTTGAGCACCACTCAACATGATTGCCTGTGTGCTTGCGCGTGTGCGTGTGTGTGTGTGTACCTGTTTGAGCTGGCACATGGTGAGAGTAAACAGGCTGACAAACTGCTCCTCGTACTGGTTGACGCTCACTCCTGCGATCTCTGTCAAACATTTCAGTGTCACGTTGCGAAACATGGGCACATTCAAGAACTGAAACACACAAATAAAACAAGTCAGGTTTGGGCTGAACTGGCTTAACTCTTGTCTTATTCTAAGAAAAATTGCTGTTTTATAATTTAGTGTTTACATCCACCAACCCACTCAACCTTATGACTGACTCTTGGCTCTTTTCAGTACTGATACTCGAGTGGTACTCGTTAAGTTAGGGATGTAACTTAAGCTTAATTTAATTATCAATTCATCTGTTTATTTTGCAATAACACATTAATGGCCTGCTGGTTTACCTTGTAGACCAGAGTGCTGATGAGTTTGGTCTCAAAGATGTAACCTAAAGGAATCCAATTCAGAAAGCGGAGCAGAGTCTCCAGTGTGGCATGGACCAGCGGGGCATTCTGGGAGTTTTCCTACACAGACAAATAAGGCTCATGAGTATAGATTGTGTTGTCTATTGCGAGATGTTTTGGTCTAATACCAACTCTGTCTTACCATCACAAACTGGCACAGCTGGAATATTTGGGAGAACTCGTTGCACATGCTGAAAGACAAAGAGTACAGATCATTAGTGACAGCTGAGTCTCAGGACTAAGGCCAATTATGAACCCAATTTGATGGCTCCAAAACAAATTTTGAATTTGATCAAATTTCTTCCAACACCAGCTTTCATTCAACACTCAGACACGCATGTGTTGTGAAACCCGATTACCTGATCATGATCTTGCCGTCAAACAGTGCCATTTTACACATGTAGCCAAAACTGTACTGTACCTCCGAGTGAGACTGTGCTCTTAACTGAACTCTGCTTCTCCTCATTAACCCTGCATTTTTCTTTTTTGTCAACATTTACCAATAACGCAGCCATGTTGCTGAAATAAAGCTTTACTGAATTGTCAATGAACAAAGATCTGTTCAATGTAAGCATCCATATTGTGAATGACTGATTAAACTGAACAGTGTGAGTTGTAGTTTTTGCGCAGCATTAGTATGATTAAAAATGAAGTGTGAGCTAACAAAATGTTTCAGATTCATTAAATCTGCCCATGTTAACTGTGCCTGAGAATTTACTTTACATCGCTTAGCAGGGCTGTGCGTTAGCAAGAATCTGGTGATACAATACGTATCAAGGCACAAGTGTTACGATACGATATACTGCAACACTGTAATCTAATTTTAGGAAGACTGTCATAAGCACACACCACAATATCTGCAAAATCTGAATAAAAACCTGACATGCAATCAGAATATCATCACAATACTTTTTGTGCAATAGCGGTCAAGGTTTTCAAAATGAATGACCACCATGAATCTTTGCCTGTGAATTATTAGTTTAAAAATCGATACAATATCACAAAACATAATATCGAGATATTTGTATATATCGATATTTTCTTCCACCCCTCCTGCAGAAATGTTACCACTTGCAGCACTGTTACAAGCTTTGGAAAAATCAACCCAAAAAAAAACTCTCACTGCATTTCAACTACTTCAACTAGATGAATTGTGTTACAAAAAGAAATAACAGACATTTTTTCTGATATTATTTACTTTTGGTGTTTTTTCTAAAATTTTGCCAATTCATGTTCTCCAAACTCCAACTCAAACTGATAGATTTCCATTTTCTATTTTTCTGCATGAGAAGTCAGAACAGACTACTAACAAGCCACATGCCTATAGAAACAACTCTTCACTTCACCTCTGTCACAGCACACCACCTGTTATCGTTTACCTGTCTTTGAGGTGCTTGGCCTTCACTTGGGTCATCTGGCCACTGGAGAAGTCAAACACCTCCTCGCTGAGCAGTTTGAGGATGATCATGTTGTTCTGACAGAGGCTCTCGCTGGTCCGACTCGCACCTACAATGTCGCTGATGAAGGTGGGCCAGTGTTTGGGCCATTCCTGCTTTAGGATCTAAACCAGCACAAAGAACAGCTCTGTGTCAGCACTCTCATCCCATCATGCGTGTTGCTGTTCTTGTGCTAAACAATCAAATGATTGTTTACCTGTACGAGGATCATGTTGAGTTTTGAAATGTACACTCCCTCTTTCTACAAATTGACATCAAAACAGCAACATCAGTACTGAGCAGCACAAAGTTAATACAAAAGTTGTCAAATCTTACATTAATGTAACTTCACCTCCATGTTTGCAGGATCAGAAGAAGTCTTGATGATCAAGCCGACAACATATTTCTTGATGCCTGGAAATATGGTCAAGAGTTTTTATTGAGACAAAAATAGGTGAATTTTCCTGTCAAGCAACCTAATTGATTCATTTTGTCATTGAACTGACCTTCACACTGATTTCTAGGGAGAATCTTCCAGCGTGTTTTGATAACTGTCTCCAGAATCTGCAGAGCATAATACTGAAAGAAAAAAATTGAATCATGTAGGAAGTCTTGTTTAATTTACAACAAACAAGAGCCAAACATAGTAAGGTACTTGCTAGGCATGACTCCCTGATGACTTATGTGTACAAATACTAAATGTACTATTAACAGAACTGTGTCACACTATCTGTCAATTTTTGAACTATTCCTGCCCTTTTAGTATTTATTCTTACACAAAGATTTACATTTGACTAAATAAGAAATTACAGTAATGTTGTTTGCAAATAATAAATATAATAAATCTTCTTGCAATACAGTTAAACTCAGCCTGATATAGAGCTGCTAACTGCTGTTCTATTTGCAGCATTTGATAAAAATGACAGGCACAACTTTGGTATGAAAAGAGGGCAACTGTGAATAGCTAGCATAAGCATTAAAAGCCATTATAACTGAACATCTAAATGCATGGCAATGAAAGACACTCAAAAACTTCCAATAAAATCAACATTTTGACAACACTGACCACTGGTAATAGTATAACAAGTTACTCATACCAAAGTGCTGCAAAAATGGCAAAGAAAATCAAAAACCACACACAAACACAATTATTTTGCAGACTAGCACAAAGCTAAGCATAGATAGCTTCACCTGGGTGAAGACAAACCCATACAAAGGAGGCTGAGTGAATGCCAAATGCTTACTGCCCAGATAGCATTAGCCTAACTTGGGTAAACGAATAACAGGCAGCTTGCAATATTACTCTACATTACTATGTTGATATATGTATGCCTCTGCTACATACTTTAGTTTTCATGTTCTGAGAGAACTCCAGGATGGTATCGACTCTTGTCCATGCATCCGGGTGGTCCTTCAGGTTGGTGAGAACTTCTTGGGCCACTCGTTGCTACAAAAACAATGACACAGCAAACTTCTTATTTAGATCTTGAGGTTTTAGAGATCAACCACAGGCATAGCCAGCTGATCTGTAATATGTGAACTGACCTCTCCCAGAAGTTGCATGGTTAAGCTATGCAACTACTCAATGTTTATATCATCTGTAAACCAACCTATGATACCAATATTTATGACCTGTTTATGAAGAAATGTAACAGATTTGTGCATGTGAAATCTCACACTAAAAATTGAAGTCCACAGTGGGAAGGAACAGTTCTTACCTGGGACCCTATGTCATGGTACATAGAGTTGACAACATTGTCTAACAGGTTGATGTCCAATTTCTGACTGAAGTCCAGCAGCTGTCTGGCTGGGTGATCCGCCAACATCGTCATTTCTGCTGGCATAGAGCTTCTAAAAAAAAAAGAGGAATGATTTAAAATTCAACCACAGCTGCAACTGGTTTACCACTGAAACATACAAAAACCCTCACATCCAACGTTACTAGTAGAGATTAAAGTCAGAATTACTAACGACAGCTTTAAGTTTTAGAATTACTTACATACTATATATGCTGCACTCAGAGGTGACATTTTATGGATTTATTTTGTAAATATGAGCCAAGGGTGAAAGTAACGTTAGGTATCAGGAGCATAGTTCATTTCCCTTGCACGTTTTGGTGGCATTAAGTCTGAAACAAATTATTCCTGTTCGAGAAAAATGTGTCAGAGCAGCTATTACACCCATTGACACCACTTACAAAGTTGTACTTTTAACAACGCCCCCACCTGGCGTATCGGGTGCGCACAGCCGCATTTACCACAACCCTGCTGATAGAGTGACTAAAATGCGTCAACATAGTGGAAAACAGATCGAGAAGATACCGATCCCCGGCTGTTATGCGCTGTCGTGTTTGATTTCGGTTTGTGTAATCATTAGTCAGCCCCCAGACAAAACCACCACATTAATTTAACTATTAAGTACTTTTAAAACTAACGGATGCTAACGTTAGCCCACGATGGGTGAGTTAGGTTGCTAACGTTATTGATCGGACATAACTTACCTGGTGTGTCCTGTCCGCTCGTCGAAAACAAGTGTTGGTTAGCTGATATAACTTTTTGTTGAACACCGTATTATTAATCTTCTCAGTGCGTTGAAAGCAACTGTGAAATGTTATCTCATGGCACACGTTTGCGCTGCTCCTAACCTTCGATAGCCAGAAGCTAACGTTAGCCAATGTTAGCTTTCCTGGTTGACACTAACGGCGCTACTGCTGACTGAAAAATAACGGTACGACGATTCCTATCGATTCTTGGTGATGTATTAAAAGCTTTCCGCGGTGTGCAACAGCTATTGTTTCTTGTCCTCAATCAGCCTGAAAGATATCTGTCTTTAGCTTAATAAATACAGCCGACTCCCACCAGGCTAATAGCAACTTAGCGTGCTAATGGAAAAGTCACTGATGTTTCTAGTCTGTTGGCTAATGTAAGCTCAGCTAACATCACAGATTCACGGAGCCACACTTAGAGCGGTATTCCGGGTCATAATCACGAAGTGGAAGAGTCTCGTTTTTATTTCTGATTCTATTCGCACACACTGTTGGAGAGCAGAAATGTTTTAATGCGTGCAAGTGTGCTCTTCCCCTAAGCTCATGCTTCCAACCACGGACCGGTTGAAACCGGTTGAGACTGGGATATTCATTCTCGGTGTTTCGGCCCGCCGCGCGCCGCGTAAAATTTGGACTATGTAACCGCCCACTCAGCATCTGATTGGTTGTATTGTTGCAGTCGTCAGACTGTGTCATAGGTTGGGTGGAGCTACCAATCTGGCTCACTTCCTTTCATCTGTTTGCTCCAGTTTTACAATAGGGGACATCAGAAACATCACAGACCTTGAAGTGATTTAAATGCATAACGAAAACAAATGAGCTGTAGTTTTGGAATGACTGGTTTTATTTTAGATAGTCTACTGAAAATAAACATGGTCATGATGACAAAAAAAGAATTAAATGCAATTCCAATGGCTATGAATGTTAAGATTTCTGTTAGGGTCATAATGTAAAATGTCATTTGAAAGTGCTGTTCGATAACTTGAGTGTATATATCATGAAACAAATAACAGAAAACTACAAACAATACAGAAATATTATTGTTGTTTTAAGATACTGCCAGTATGACAAACACCTGTGCACAGATCATTGGTATTTTCTCTTACACTGTTAGCACATTAAAAGTAGGCCCTTTAATTTTTTTTTTTTTTTCTCAGTGGCAAATAACAGCTGTAAATGATAAAATTAACAATGGACTAATTTCACTTAGCTGCTTGCATTTCAAAGTCCTGGAGCATGTTCCAAAATTAAAATAGCCTACCAAATACCTAATACAAATTTAAAACTGGTTTTTGCTATTTGTAGAATGTTTTGACCCCCAGTGCATGCATTCTAAATATGATCGATTTTTATGTGTGCTCTTTTGACTCCTACAAAGCATTGCATAAAGGAGACGGATGCATCGTGAATGCTGGTGAGATATAAAAATAAACAGTAAAAAAAAACAGTTTTGAAAGTCAGGAAAAACATGTCGCTATTTGTGGAGTTTAACTTTCAAGGACACCCGGAATTTGTAGTTTGATTGGTATCTGATGTTACACAACTTCTAGAATTTCCTGTTTGTAAATACTGTATGGAATTAGTATGTAATATGAATTTTTCGTCACTGTGTTTCTGTCGTGCTTTACTGAACTTGAAAAGAAAGGAAATTAATCTTATCTGTAACACCTTTGCATTTCCTACAATGACAAATGAAATCACCTCCTTAAAACTCATTTGCATTTTATTTTGACCAATAAAAATGAAAAGCCCACAATGAAATTCTTTTGACAGATGTTTAAAGTACAGTTGTATAAAATACATGTCAGTAAGGATGTAAAATCCTGAACACACAAAATGTCCAAAATCTCGATTCACTTCTCACCGTAGAGGAAAAAAATGAGTGTTAATAAAGCAAGAAACAAAGAAGAAGTGAACAAGAAAATTATTTCAGACATACAGCCTAAGGTTAAATACATCCGATTTTCCATTTTTATGTGCACAATATTAACAAACTGTAACATCTTCATCAAAAAGAAGTTTTCTCTTCAGCCTTCCTCATAACTCAATGTGTTCAATGTAGCAATGGTTCAGGCCATTTATATCTTGATATCACTCCCCAGCTTCCTGCTGTTTGGTGTCAGCGTCATGCTCACTGTCATCGGAGTAATTCTCATGATCGTCTGAGTACTGGTAACTCTCATCTGAATATTGTTGATCATCTCCTTGATAATCCTGATCTGAGTGATGACTGCTGGCCTCGTCTCCATCGTGGTGGTTTAACGAAGTCTTGTCACTCCCTCCATCCCTTTCATTTAGATCGACTTCCACGTCTTCATCATCCAGGAAGACCCTTCTGTAGTGAACAGGTTCATGTCCTATGTCCAGCTCCTCTTGGTCACTAACACACAACCAGCACACAACACAACATCATCAGTTTCTGTTAAGACAGTCAGCTGCATTATTGGGCCTTGAATGAGGCCGTACTTACACAATCCACTCTGTGTATAAAAGTTATTTTTTTTTAAATAGCATGAACACACTTTACAGACAATCAAGAAGCCATTAAAGAACACTATTTGATGCTGATTTACAAGAAATTATTAAGATGTGAGTCACCCACTCCCACTTCATGAGATAAAATGGAATTTTTTTTTATTTATTTTTTCCTGATTTAGCCAAATCCCATTTTGGTGTTGGTATGTGCTAACTTCTAGAAATAATGAAACTGAAATTTAAGATTAAAATTCAATTTTTTGTTTATGTACTTGAAAGAATTTTGACTTGATATTCATAACCGGCTTAATACAAAAATTTCACCTAATTTTTAACATTTTGTTCATCTAGAATCCCTCTCAGATGTTTTATCTCAATCAGAATTAGAATGGTCTTTGCCTAAAGCATTAGACCAGCTGGGTCAGTAAACTTCAGCACAGTTTTTAGTTTGCACTACACTGACGTCACAGATTTACCTCTGTTTGCTGTCACTGGAGGCTTTGCGTGCAGATCCTGACTTGGCCGCCTTGCTGCTAATAAACTCTTCAGTGAGATTACATCCTCGTAGGGCGTCTGTGTAGCGCTTCTCTGCTGCGTGTTTGGCATTCCTCTGTTATGAAAGCATAAGAAAGTTCATGCAAACAGTGACGTAGTAATCAAAGCCAAAATAACCTCTTAGATAACCTTACATCATTAGATGTCATCAGTCAGTGATTTTCATGCATCACCAACAACATTAACGGCAAGGAAATGTTGCACTGAAGTTTTAGTCCATTAACGTTCCCCAAGACTGACTCAGTTTAGTTAGAGGAGACCACTAACTCACTCTTCCACTTCATTGGAAATTATTTGGGATGTAGAAAGTCATAACTGTTTGTCTTTTGGGATTGATTTCACCCTTGATCGTTGTTGGTAATAATGGCTGGAAAGAAGTCCTTGTGCCTGAGTTACTGACACCAACACCCGATGGTTGGCATCAAAGATGGCATTTGTGGAAACATCTAGATGTGTTACGTTCCAGCATCTGCTTTTCCACTTAAATTCATAATTAATTAGCTAATCAATTGAAGTGTATTACCATGTTAAAGTTATAGTTCACCTGAAAATGAAAATGCAGTCATTATCTACTCACCCTCTTGCCAATGAGAGGTCAGGTGAAGTTTTTCAGTCCGCAAAACACTGCTGGAGTTTCACAGGAAAAATGCACTGCAGTAATTTTCCAAACAGCTGTAGTAAATGGTGACTAGGATTCAACTGTTTAAAAAAAAAACACACACACACGCACACACACAATAAAACTATAAAATGCCTCCATTCTGCTCGTCCTAATTAATCCAAGTCCCTCAAACCTTGATATGCCAAGTTGGTTTAAAAAAGTCAGTGACACCATTTTAAGTCTCACTGTTCACTGTAGCCTGTAGCTGCTGACGTGTGCTTACATGCTACCCGGAAGTTCAGAGCTAGCAGAAGACATCAGACTTGCCCACAGATCCTGCAGATAGGCAAGCTCTCTGTGCAAGCTTCAGATGGTTTGTGTGCACATGCATGTGAGCATGACTCCCTTCTCAGGAGCTACAGGCTACGGTGAACAGTGAGGCTACAAGCATGGCACCAGTGACGTTTTTCAGCACAGTTTGGCATGTCAAGGCTTCAGGACACTTGGATTACTTCGGACGAGCGGTTTTACAGTTTTATTATGTATTTTTTACGTTTGAATCCGAGTCAATATTCACTATAATTGTTTAGGAGATTACTGCAACGGTTCTTGCCTGGGAAACTTCATTAGCATGAAGGTGAGAAGATAATAACTGAATTTTCATTTAGGGGGGAACTATCACTTAAAGACTTGTAGATAAATAATTAGTGCAAGTTTCTCGCACAGGGAGGGCACTCTGCTGTAATTAAACTGTGTGTTTAAATCATGGAATGTGGTCGTACTGAGATCTGGTTTGAATGTTAGAATGTGGGTGAAAGCAGGCTTGTAATAAGGATGATCACATAGACACCTGTGTTGTCTGATTAAAGGTTCAGGTTGATTTTTACCTGTGCAACCTGCTCCAACAGCAGCGGTCTCCCCTTGACTCTCCGCTGCATCTGTTTGATCTCCTGCTGGTACTCCTTCCTGCGCTGAAGCTCTTGTTTCCTGCAGAGAACAAAGAATCATGGGATGTCCCATTCTGTCCAGCCACAGTTCATCTCCTGCTGTCATATTGTTTTTACTGTACCTGAACTCTTTGAGTTTGGTCTCGTGCGTCTGTGAGAGAGCCAAGTGCGGGTCATTGGCCTGGGCACGTTTCAACACCACCTTCTGCAGCCTCTTCTCTCTCTGCTTCTGTCTTTCCTTCCACCGCTCCTCCTCTTCCTCAGCC
Organism: Acanthurus reversus; assembly: GCA_029823135.1. NCBI lineage: Eukaryota > Metazoa > Chordata > Actinopteri > Acanthuriformes > Acanthuridae > Acanthurus > Acanthurus reversus. The sequence continues at coordinate 14,103,193 of JAPXVT010000022.1, forward strand.
TTCTTCCTCTGCTCCAGCACTTTTCTACTCAGGGAGACAATCTGGTCACAAATGCAGGAAGGTATGGATGGAATGGGGACTTCAGGAAGGTGGAGTAGATGGTTGAGGATATGGGTGCAACAGTCGGCGCTATGGGGTGTAGAAACTCTTTGGAGGGTGGATGTAAGGTTGTAAACACACTGCAGGGATGCTTGGAGAATGGGTTCCACAAAAAAATCATCCTTTGGGTATTTCAAAACAGAGGGCTACTGTTGAGGAATAAGTTCTGAGGCGGTATCTACTTCAACTACAGTGGTAGAGGCCCTTGGAGTCCTAAAATAGTACCTCACGGCCTCATGGCGCTTTTTGGTAGCATCTGTGACTTTGGCAGGTATGAGCTCCAAGCTGCCTGAGAGAGACGAACAAAGACTCGAGTTTGGGGTCCGAGAAAGTCCGGGGCCGATGTAAGGCCAGCGCAGCAACCGAGGGCTGCTCTGCTCCTTCTCAATGTCGGCCAGGATGCGTTCACGATGCGAAGAGATCTGTGACGTCCTCAGTTCAAAGGGTTCACAAGCAGTTGTGGGCTTAACCTCTTTGTGTTTCTCCAAGTGTTTCTGAAAGCGTCGGTACCTGGCGTTGAAGTCAGGTACCTCTTTGTTTATGTGGGGTCTGTGGGAGAAGTCGTCCCCTCCAGCTGCAGTACTGCCATCTTTGGTCTTATTGCATTAGCTGAGTAGTCGTGTAAGCATGCTGGGAGGAATGGAAGCACTGAGCAACATCTCTTGGGCTCTCATCTGTATCTTGATAGACCGATACATCTGCTCCTCCTTCATCTGCTCCCCTGATGCTGCTGCGTATACTGCCTTGGGGACAGGCTTAGCCTTGAAGGGTTTGACTCTCTCTTGCTCAGATGGTTGTGGGTGACGCAGCTGTTTCTGCTCCTTCTTTAGACGCTCCCTCTCCAGGAAGCTGAAGGGCTTTTGGATTGTTCGAAGAATCTGATCTTTTTGCTCTCTCATTCTTCGCTGGCGCTCCTCATTCCTTTCCTGCATCTCTTCATAAAGAGGGAGGTGAACATGAGCTGGTATCGGGCTGGCACGGAACTTCCTCTGGCACTCTGTCAGCTCCTCCAGCTGCCGTCGCAGGTCTGCATTCTCCAGCTCGATCTCTGAACGCGTCTTGATGCCACGCTTTCGCCTCTCAGCCTCACGCAGCGTCATCTGGAAAGGTTTTGGGACCGTCACTCTGTGTTTCCAATGCTCCTGTATCTTTTTTCCTTTTCCCTTTCGTCTCTTCTGCTCTACAGGAAGGCTGCGCAGCGAGGAGGACGACAGCTGGCGATTGTGAGGGGACAGCTTAAAGTCTCGCCACATGTTCTTGATGTGTTCTTTGGGAGAAAAGAGCAGGCCTTTTTCTACATCATTACTGGCAGTTTCGTCTTCATCTGAGGAGTCTGACTGTCCAGAGCCTCTCCTGCAACTCCTGAGCTCAACTGCAGAGTGTGACTTCCTTAAATGGCGTGACGCCGCTGGGCTGCTGTTTGACCATAATAGCCTAAAAAACAAAACAAAGCAACACTAAGGGTTATTTTTAAGGTTCTGAGAAATCTGTTGCTCAGACTACATTTCCATTGTGCATAGCACTGAAGTATAGTACAATGTGTTTTTTCACAAATGCTTTAAGGAGAGCAAACATTTCATATGTCCCCTACTAGTTACTCCGGAGAGGCTGCAGAAGTTTAAGAGATGATATCTCAAAATCCAGGACACAAAAAACAGAACTATCTAAATGGGTCAATACATGTGATAGTGATTTGGGTGAATGGACCCTTTAACCTGTTGTGTAATGAAATGATGATATAGCGTCTCCCCCCTTGCAAAGATTCCCTGTGTTAAAGGCATAAAATAACAGAGAGACAAACATGCAGGCATGACAAACCCATCATAATTAACTTGTAAGCCCTCACATTGTATTGACACTTGAACAAAAGCCGCCCACCTGTGTCCCGTCTTCAGAGTTGCCATGTCCAGAGGCTCCATGGATTTGAGCTGTAGCTTTTGTTGATACATGCTCTCCAGCTCAGCCATGGTGCGCAAGTGGGCCTTCTTCAGCTCCTCCAGCTTGCTGTAGTACTCCTCGTTGGAGAAGAAGATTTCACTCAGGTCGAGGCGGTCTCCTGACGCTCTGTAGTCAGTCATCATCAGAGGAGCGCTCTTCCCCAGACAGTCCTCATCATAGAAATCAGAGCCCGAGTCCTCATACTCCAGCTGTAAAGGTCAAAAGTCACACAGAGCTCACATCATATTTTTTATATATCATGACACAATATGTAGATTGAAACTAGCATATTTGCTTTGAAGTTGTCAGACCATTACATAACATGCTGTGTGGAGCGCTTGTTTTTAACAGCCAAGTTTCTTTGAGCAGAGCAGCCCTGCTCAGAGGCTCTCAGGCTTCTCCAGGACTATAAGCCTATTAACCTGCTGCAGCAGCGACGTCGGCCATATGGCGGAGCACAAAGGGCAGCTTACCACGAGAGAGCTCAACTGACACATACTCAAAATCAGATGTCTGGCTCCATTGCTGCTCAGATTATCATGAGGTGTTTGTCAAGAACATCACTGAAATGAAACTGCTGCAGAATCCTGTGCAAAAG
>JAPXVT010000022.1:14185798-14200204 GCA_029823135.1 Acanthurus reversus
TCTTCTCAGGTAACAGCTGTGTGTGTGTGTGTGTGTGTGTGTGTGTGTGTGAGAGAGAGAGAGAGTTTCCTCCTGAGCTGCTTTATTTGACCCCAGCAGTTGATTTATCGATTTTATTCACTTTAAGTTTTGCAAATAGTCCAGTCCATAAAAAGTGAGCGCAGAGCAGATGGACGGTAGAGAATCGGTATGGTTCCATAAATTTCCTTGAAAATGCTGAATTTGTGTTTTTTGCTGCTGTCTTCACGTAGTTTTTGGAAGCTTCTCTGGACAGATGGACAATCAGTGTCTTTATCTTTTGTCTTCTTTTTGTGTTTTGGGACTTTGTGTTCATTTGAAAGGTCCTCTTTCTGCCTTGCTCAGAGGAAAAGGAACCCAACAGGAAACCAGCGGTCCTAAGTCAAAGAGACAGAACGTGAAGTTCACAAAATGTTCCACTTTGTACCCAAAATGTCCCCTAAACATGAAGTGTTGTGTTCAGGCTCTGCTGCTAAATTACGCTGCTGACGCTGCCTGGCTGAATCCATCCACGTCAATGGGATACATAAGTGTGTGTGCGTGTGCGTGTGCATGCATGCCTTTGTTTAAACAAACCATTGATTTATCCTGAAAAGTCTGAACACTTTAAACAGAGTAATCAATATTTCTCTGAATGTTTCCACTCTTTAAACAAATCAGCTGATTCGTACTCGTGAAACGGCCTCTGAGACGTTGGACACACACGTCGCTCTGGACTCTGAACTATTTGGGACACTCAGGGTGTGTTTGATTTGTATGTCAGGTCGTGCTGCGTGTTTGACTTTAGTGCTTTTAAAAACATGTTTTATGTTTTATAAATTTTCTCATTTTTTACCTCCTTTGCTGCGACACACACCAAACCAGTTCAGCTCATTTCCAAACGTAAGAATCAACACGCAGACAAACTAGACTCTTGAAAAGTGTTTGACTTTATGTTTTCATCATGATGTTGTTGTTGTTTGTGTTTTTGCCTCTTCAGCAGCAGAGCTCTGACATCCCTGTGTTGGCATTAAGACTAAAAAACTTAAACACGTTCACAAAGTAAAGGCATCATCTCAAACTAAAGTATGATGCACTGAATGCATCTCATGGTGCCCTTAAAGTCTCTTTGACAGGAAACTGATGCAAATTATTTTTTCTTTTTGAAAAATATATTTTGGTTTTCAGGGTTTGTGTTGAATAATTTTACTTCACATGAATTACTTCTTGTAAAACTTCTGTTTTTCACTCAGGATGTTGCACATTGCAGTATCAGTAAGTTTGCCTGAAAAAATGTTTTATGTTTATTTTATTATATTCAACTCATTAAAGACCTTGTTAAAGGAGTAAACATCCGATTTGTGGGTAAAGTCCATACATGAAGGTGGTGGTAAGAACTCCTCCACAACAGAAATGAGGCTGTCAGGGTCATTAGCTGTGAACGTCAATCAATACCTGCAACGAGTTCCTGCCTAGACGCCTGTTTTTCCTGGAAACATCAACATGAGGAAACAAATGATGGATGGATGGATGGATGGATGGAATGGATGGATGGATAAATAGATGATGGGTGATGGATGAGTGGATGATGGGTGATGGATGAGTGGATGGATGGATGAGTGGATGGATGGATGAGTGGATGATGGGTGATGGATGGATGGATGGATGATGGATGGATGATGGATGGATGGAGGGATAGAAAGATAAAACTTGACATCAGCATAAGAATTGATGATTGATCTCTGCAGTCGACTCCCACTGCTGCTACACCCCCCCCCCCCGTGTCGAATGGTGTATTCCTGTATGAAGTGTTGCGACCACAGGCTCGTCGGCCACAAAGCGGCTCATCCAGAGATGAACAATGAGAGCACACAGCCGCGGTACATCTGAATCCATGTGAACGGGGTGAAGCAGACTTTGGTTTGGTCGTCGGGGGGGAAATTGAATTTCTACAAACCAATAAGAGGTCACAGCTGTGTCTGTCCATGCTGACTGCAGGTCCTGAAGCAGCCGTCAGCATCAGGAGGAGCTTCACACCAGAGGCTGAAAAGTCACAAGTCTAAAGTTCAGCCTGAAACCTCTTAAACTGTTGTGGTTTGTTGAGGAAATGGCTCAGTCATGCAAAAAAATACCAACATTTTGAAGATAAGGATCAATTTCAGACCCATCATTTAGAACAAGAGAATCATCTCTGAAGCCTTTGATGTGAAATTAAAACGTGGAATACCTGCTGGAGCTGATTCTTCCTTCTAGTAGAGAGTCAGAGTTCGCACTGCTTGGCTTTGGAAGCCGTCTGGATGAATTTGTTGGATTTTTCTGAGTTTGACCTCTTTTACCTTCAGCTTCTTGTATTTACAGTGTTAACTGGATGAGATTATTATGAAGCAGAATGGATGCAGTTCAGTCATTTGACCACCAGGGGATTTTGTGAGTATTAAACCTTTACCACCGGTAAGGTGTGAGGACGATAGTCAAGTCTCTCTTTGTGTCAAGGGTCGCCCCACAGGCAGGAAAGAGTAGCGCAACGTTTTCTGTAAATGCTGCGGGGAAAGGTACAAACAATAGAATGTCAAAGAGGAAGTTCATTATAAATTATCTCTGTGGCGACCTTAACACTACCCAATCACATTATGCCACAAAATATGACCACTTCATAACAAATCACGCCAGGTACACGACACAAGAAATGGAAGTGTCGAGCAACTTATTTCTCTGTTGAAATTTTGTCGAGTAACACTTATGCAATGTGTCGAGTGAAGAAGCAGTCTGTCCTCAATGTCGGACACTGATTCCCTACGAGACGCGACACGAGTGAGCGAGCGAGCAAACAGCCGATTGCTTTCGTTTTTTTAAAAATTGCTTTTTGTCTTGATGAGGATGTCCTAACCAGCACTGTGCGACAGCGAACAGCTGCAGCGACGTGTCGCTTGCTGGAAATATTGCTCACCTTGGCTCTATTTGAGCATAAATTCGCACACTTCGTCTGCCTCCGACCTATTTTGATAGGTCGAAATCGATGCTAACGTCCTTCCATTTTTGCCCCCCGTCTGTCAGCAAACAACTCAACCCCTCCTTCTGCTGTGATGTCGCTCGTAGTCAGTCTGGACAATGTATCGCGCTTCATCTGCTTGAGGTGGCTCGCGCCGCGTGTAGTTAGGAGTCGGTGTGACCTGCCATGACAGTTTTTGTCTTCCTCCTCAACTCTGAGTATTTTTTCCTGTCGTCAAGCTTCGACTCACCACTGCTCAGTTTGTGGATGCTTCTTGTGACCACATGAGAGCAGTTTTTTTTAGATTTATCCTCAGATTCTCTTGTAATTTATCTTTTTTAGTCTCCTGTTGAACTGAACATGAGAATCCTGTCAGAGCTGATTTAAAGCTGCCATCTGCTGCTGCCTGACGCTCACTTTAATACGACTGTCGTCCCTTTGTGATGGTGATTCAAAGTCGTCCTTCTTTCACATGTGGTGTCACCGTTCTTTAGTGGGCCCAGTGTCTCTCAGCGAAGTGGTCTGCATCCTGTACAGCCTGTAGTTAGAGTGAGCGCCGAGGTCCTGCTGTGGGTTAGAGAGTTTAAACAGAGAATAATATGAGTTTCTAAACAGAGCCGTGATTGACAGCACCACCCATCTGAGTGTCAGTGTGTCTCTGCTCCGTCATGTCAACATCCTTTAAAGCATTACGACCACCTCTGATCTTGTGCTGCTCCTCTTTTTCCTTCTAATCATACGTTTCCCTTCGTTCGTTTGCCTCTGCTTTCTTCTTTCTTCAGCACAGACTCTGAAAGGCTCACAAATGAGCGTGAATGTGACATGAAAGTAACGTCCTCCACCATGGGCGTCTCTTTCTGAGATGAAACAAGAAATAGTTTTGCCTGTCACTCATTCTCCTCCCCAGGCCTCCATGTGCCTGATGGTCACGCTGACATTGTCCAGTCTAATTATAGTGTATTGGCAATTTTAAAAACCTTTATTTTACATCTGAAATGTCAGATTTGAAGGCAAAGTCTCACTGAAATGTAAAGTTTCAGCACAGGGTTGAAAAGCTGGATTCAGGTTTCAGTTTCTGCTCATGCTGTGGCTGCACGAACGTTGTTCAGTTTGTCCAGACCGAAACTTCTCAACAACTGTTGGATGAATTGTGATGAAATGTGCTTCAGGCACTCATGCTCCCCTCAGGATAAAGTGTGAATGTGATGATCCTCTGACTTTTCATCTCGCACCATCATCAGGTCAAAACTTCACAACTGTGGTTATTGTTAACTCGTTAACTGCTGTTTTATTTAGCATGAAACAGAATTTGTGTTGTTGCCAGAGTGAATTGGTTGAATGCCGTTTCATGTTGAGTTTATTCATGCTTTTATTTTGTGGCTCTTTGTTTCCTGTGTTGCGGTGATGGGGTTGACTGGGACGAGAGCTCTGTGATAACCGTGTTTTAATGGAAGAATCGTGGCGTCTGTGAGGAGTCAGTCAGTGTGAACAGCTTCTCATTTCCAGCATGAATAAAATCCTGAATCCAGTTTAAGTTTACAGCAACACTTGAGAGATGTCCCTCTTTATTCAAATAGCTTAATTTTTTTCACTTTGCACTCACAATTAGGAAAGAACAGTTTGTCAGAGAATGTTGCAGCTTGTGTAGCGGATCAGAATGAGTTTCTGCACCAGCCGCTGCTCTGTGATGAAAGCAGCAAAGGATGGAGATTTGTTTGGAATAAGACTCAAGGCCGATCCATTCTCCAGGAGTCGTGGAAATCCATCCACATGTTTTTCAGCAGCTTGTAAATTCAGTGGAGGCGTGGGGCTGAAGGTGAGCCGAGGTTTGTTCTCCAGCGGTTTCACGCCTGCAGTGTCAGGAGGAGCGAGAGCAGACTCGAGGTTTTTGTTCTTCAGGAAGGAGTGAGGAGGGAGCACTGAGTTTCAACAGCAGCAGGAAGACACAAGACTGATGGCAGCTCAGACCTAACACCTCTCTCTCTCTCTCTCTCTCTCCCTCTCTCAGGTGTCTTGTCTCAGCCATATTGCTGCTAACTATCTGAACGCAGGGAAGGAGGCGAGGCGCTGGGGGACGGCCCACGAGAGTATCGTACCGTATCAGGTAAACTCAGCAGCTGATTTAAACGCAGAACAAACTGCATGCACGTCTTCTTCACCTGAACAGTCCATGTGACTCAAACTGCATACAGTCCTGTTATCAGAGTGGGATCAGTGTGTTGCTCTCTAGCTTCCTCCTGGATAAATGAACCGTGGTGCCGCACTATGCACATTTGAGTCTCTACACCCTTAATTCTCCCATGCTCTTGCCTTATGTGCATTTAAACAGTTGTTGGTCGCTGTGCTCGTTGCTTCTGTCTGTCTTAAAGTGATCTTTACCTGGAAAGCTGAGGTTGGTAATGCTGGAAACCCATCAGCTCACCCAGGGGTGGACTTTGCAGAAAAGGGGTGCTGTTTACCATTTGTATTGTGAACTGAATTTAGGATACCTGCGGCAGCGGTGAGGTGTTTTGAGTGCAGACTTTTGCAAAGCAGTGATAGAGTATACACAGGCAAGCAGAAAGGCTTTTTATTGACTCGTTTCAAGCACCTCACAGCAGTGATTTGATCAGTTTTTACAGGATTACAGTAGCTACAGATGACGGATCTTTATTTCAGAGCAAATGATAAATTGATTGCTGCCTGGATGAAACGACAATTTCAAGCTCTATAAGAAATAGTGTGTACTGGATAAAATTAGCAACACTGCCTTTAAGTCATGGGAGACGTCTGATGTTCAGCCAGCGCTAATATGAGGCTCAGACGTTTGAGTGGGAATCTTCTTTTAGTGAGAAGCTCCGTCTGTCCTTGTGGCCTGAGGATTATAGAGCCGACCGCGAACCACAACATGTCCAGTTGAATCCAGCTGCATGGGACCTTTGTGCATCTCTCTTTCTTTTCCTGTCAACTCTCTAATTAAGGCATAAAATGAGCAAAATTTACTTAAACACACAAGAAAGTCTCTGTTTTGTTAAAACAAAATGAGGAATTCTGTCCAAAAATTGACTTCAGAACAAACACAGTGACTGTCTGCTCAGCTGTGGTTAGAGCACATGTGTAACTGAACGAGAGACAACATATCAATCTGAAAGGAAGAGGAAATACTTCAGTAAAGTACAGTAGTTGAGTAAAAATATTTTGCTACATTCCACCACCACAAAAGGAACTTAAATGGCTCATATGTACCAGAGACAAAACAGAGACCAGAGTTGAAAAGAAAAGGGGGAAAAATGGTTTAAAAGGTGTCAGAGTTTCCTTGAAGTCCTCCAACTGTTACAACAGGAAACGTGTCACATGGCAGAGCTGTGATGGCTGGAGCTGAAGCTGTCTGTGTGAACTGTTGGAAACAATGAGAAGAACTCCGGCCGTTTGGAGCATTTTGGGAAAAGTGCTGAAAGTTGACATCAGTGTTCAGGGGAATCAGAGACTCACAGCCAGCCAGACAGACAGACGATTATAAAACGATTAGAGGTGATTAGTGTCGGAGCATCACATTGTTTCCTGCATGGAAATAATTTCCTGTTCTCTTGCTGCTTATCCCTCAGTATCAGCTGGTTGTTTCACAATAAAAGCATGGAGATGCAACACAAATCCACCCACACAGGAAACAGTAAAACAAGTAAAAAAACAAGTAAAATATGGAAGCAAAGGAGACGTAATGAAAAGTTAAGTAATGTTCACGATCATCATCATCACCCTGGCTGCAATTTTACTGAGAGGAGTGTTACATTTAATGATTTTTTTTAGACATTCATTGCTTGGCTTCCTCAACTGATGGTGCGTCGACTGCAGATTAAACCTGAGTATGTGAGGTTTCTCATGTGACACACTTTAAAAACCTTTTTCACACTTGGCCATGTTTCTCCGTCAGATTGAATCCACCCTGAGCCGTCAGTCTGCTTCACATTACTGACTCTGAGCTTCAGAGATCTGAGATGTTTCTGTATTATTCTGGAGGTTTCATGCCTCACATTAAACCTTCACACACCCGCACGCACACACACTCAGATAAACTGCCAGCTCCTCTCGATGTTTCGCTCCATCTGCACCACTTGAATGTGGCGGCGGCGGGATTCTTGTGGTCGAAGTCTCTCATCAGCCACAGCGTTATTGTCCGGCGCTCGCATGTAATCCTCATGTGAGCCCCTTACCCACAATGCCGCACCCCCTCCCCCGCCTCCTCCTGGGCGCCAAAGATGAAAGTGGAGCAGACGAGTCTCCAGAGATCGTGGCATTTGGAACAACAGAATTATGGGTGTTTTGCGGTTGCGGTTTTGCGAGGAAGATATAAGAGCTGAAGAAGTCATCCATCCCAGCTGACGCTTGTAAAGTTCACATCTGATTTGTGAGACGGGTCAATTCAAATCGCCCAAAAGTGAGACATCCACCGTGTCAAAGGAGAGACACGTGAGAGAGTCACTGTAGACTGGAAGGAAGAGTTCATCGTGGATATGAAGGAAACAGAGAAGTTGATCCTTCTGCCGACAGAATAAATTCATATTTCAGAACTTTTAACCAGAATAAAAGGCTTTGAGCAGCAGCTGCAGTGTGTCTGCACATTTTATGGTTCAATTCACATGTCCAAAAATAAAGTATGTCCATATTTATTAAAGTGGTGTGAAGGAGTTTTTATTTCTTTGCATTAAATTCAAATAATATGAAGTCATAAAGACAACTGACTGAGACGCACAGACTTCAGTGAACGACTTTTTTTGGTTTTACCACAAAAAGAGAAAACGAGAGAAAAGATCAAAGAAACCATTGATTTGTGGATCTTTATATCAAAAATTTTACGAAGAAAAGGAAGGCGTACATCATGTTTTTATTGTCTGTTGTCAAGGCTGTGCAAACATCAAGATAAATGAGAGCAAATTCTGAATGTAAATTAAGGCCATGTATGTTAAATTCAGTGCAATAAACTGTTTGGATTCTCTGTTGGCAGTAAAACTAAAATCCTGCAGCCAGTGCAAAGTGCACAAAATAACTGCTGCTGCTTCTTTGATCACTGCACACAATAAATCATCAGAACGTTTCATCAGTGCTGTGTTTTTTCAGTAAACTGGCTTCACAGAGTGTTTGCAGGTCAAGTGTAGTCTGTTTGTGTCACCTGAGGAACGTCGGTCTGCCGTTCTCTCCCGTAGCTCTGTGTTTGGTCTCCTCCTGAGGGAGAGATCTGCTCTGTAGCTGCTAAATGCTCCGCGATGTCCGCCAGCTCATCTTCCTGCTCAGACCAGGTCAGGCTTTGCAGTGATCAGTATATGGTGGGAGTGTAAAGTGTGAACTTTAAAACCCCCCATCCAGAAGGTGGCAGCCATGAAACTAGAAGCTAAAAGAGGCTAAAAACTGTGAAGAGCTGTGTGGAGAACTAAAACGTTGAGGTCGGGAGTTTGAATTCTTTGACTGGTTTGTTTGGGGTCGATGTGGTTTGGGTCTGACATGCAGCCAGCAGGGGGCAGAAGTCGCCCGGTGCCGCCTGACTGTGTCGCCTGTCCTCTGAGGACTGTTTGGTGTTTTGAGAATGAACGTCCCAACGCAGTCCCCCTGTAGACTGCGTTACCCACAACTCCCTGAGGCTGAGGATGAAAGCGAGGCGGCGGTCAGAGCCGAGCACTGACTGCAGTGTGACTAAAGGGTTAGTGGTTGAAGTACACACATACAGCAGTGGGATGTGGTCGCTGGTGTGTGTGTGTGTGTGTGTGTGTGCGTTGTGATGTATGACAGCGGTCCTTGTCCTCCTTTCATGTGGCCACGGGTTTTTATTATAAGCAATTGTGAGGGAGGAATAGGAAGAGGAGGAGAAAGTATGGAAAAAGGAAGAAGAAAATTAGAAGAAAAGAGGCTCTGTGGAAGGAAAGAGGAGGAGGAGGAGGAAGAGGAAGAAAAGACCACAGATAAAGAAGAGGAGGACGGAGAAGTTGTTCTGCAGCAGCTGGCCTTTGAAAAAGATATCCTCTGGCGTGCTTCAACTTATTAAACTTGTTTTAAACTTGTCTGAGACTCACATTAAGCTCCGCCCTCTCTCACACCTGTACTCAGAACCTTCCGTTTAATTAGAGTAACTTCATCAGCAGAGGACAAATGATTATCATCCCCAAAGTTACCAAAATAAAATCACAGTGCTGCTGCCTCTTCACTTCACTAGTTTTCGTCAAAGTGTTTCCATGATCAGAGGTAACAATATTCATAACACGCCTGTTTAAAAGAACAGACCTCTGAGTCTCAAACACTAAAACCAGAAAGTCTAAAAGACAACAAAGATGGAAACATCAGGTGATCTGGAACCTCAGGAAGCCTCTCATAGTTCTAAGAACCTCCTGATTTACTGCGTCTGCAGCGGTAATGCGTTAACCTTCATTTGTTGTTTTGTTGCTATTGCTGCTGCTGCTGCCGTTGTTGTTGTTGTTGTTGCTGTTGTTGTTGTTGTTGCTGTTGTTGCTGTTGTTGCTGTTGTTGCTGTTGCTGTTGTAGGTTGTACAAAAGATACGTTGGTACACCAACTGCTGGCCAGCTTCAGGGGATTCCCTCCGGAAGTGGGATGACGACAGAAACAAAGCCCTTTAAAGGTGTCTAATTCCTCTCAGGGAGTTCCAAAAACTGTTTGGTCCAAAACGTCCTCATATTGACCTATAAAAGAAACCTGTCACTGTGTACTGAGTGTGGATACGCCAAAGAACGCAACACAAAGCATGTGTTTGTGTTCAGGAGTTTATTGATCGATTAGTTTAAAAATAATCTGCAAACATTTTGTTACAATCCTGATTTGAAACAAGCACCACTTTGAAACAGCTGCTACCAGCAACTCAAAATGTGTGTGTGTGTGTGTGTGTTTCTACAAAGTTTGGCCATGTTACATGAATCTTTTTAGAGGTTACGCCCCTTTTTGTTACAGGGCCACGCCCACTCTTTGCCAGTTGACCTCTGGCTCATGACTGACCTTTTCCACTAAATCTTGTGCAAGTCTTTGAATCCATTTGGTAGCTATGCACCTTTTTGCAATAGGCCACTTTAGGCCACAATAGGCCCTTTTAGACAATTGATACAAACACAAACACACACTTTCACACATGCAGATTTGACCTCTATGCCAAATTTCAGCCTCCTAGGGCAAAAGCTGTGGCCACCAAAGAGTGGAAACCAACCGACCAACAGCTGGTCGCAGCTAGAAGTACTCTGAAAGGGTACTGGTTAAAGTTTCACATCTAGCTCTCAACTTGTATCAGCCTTCAAGTATAGACTTAAAAATACCAGAGTACTCTCATAGAGGGGCCCAATGGTCAATCATACTTTTGCATATTGTAATATTGGATTTTGTAATAATTGACTGGCAGATGTATCAGAATAGTATCTGTAGTTAGCATCTTTTATTTGTTTATGTTGTTTGTTAGGTTGTTCACTCACTACCTCGTTGGCAGTTGTGCTAATGTAAACATTCATTTTTTTGGCCTCCTTTTAGTAGGGGAATGTGCTTAGACTGCTCGAGTGATGGATTTTTGCAAAGATGGACTATACAGTCAGTAGTCAGCTTTTTTACTTATACATTTTTTAACTGACAATATGTGCAAAGAAAGACAAATAACATCTTTTTCTAACAGGTTTTGTAGTGAAAACAAATTTCTTCAGTCAGTAATACAGCAGATCTTTGGTTTTTCAGCTGAATGAATGTGATACAGTTTCAGGGAGATTCTCTGTAAGAATGAGCAGCAGCAGCAGCTGTAAATCTGCAGAGCTGCTCATCACGTATTACAAGTTGTGTTTGATCCAGACAAGATGGGTGATCCTGCACCCTTCCAGCTGTGAAAGGACAACATGTGGCAGTGCTGCTTACATCCACCCAGAGTGTCCCAAATTCCCCCTGCCTCAGTTTTTCTAGCAATTAGTTAATGCTGCCTGGATGACCCAGCATCCTGCAGACTCTGGGCCTCTGCAGAACCAGACAGTTTTAATTCTGAGACCTTCTGACTTTTTGTGGGGCTTAAAGGACTCACAAGGGAAGAAAGGAAAGGACGAGGCTATCTCCAATTCTCCAACCTGTTCCTGCATCTCATCTTTTGGTTTTTCCACTGAGCATTTTTTATCCTTTTTTGCTAATACTAAAATCATAATTTGGTACCAATATTTAAAAAAAAACAATTCCCAGTTTTCCTTTGTGCACCGACAACAGACCTCTTCAGAAATGTTGAGATTAAAAGGCCTTGCAGCAGAATTCCTCCACCTTTCCTGACGCCAGAGAGTTTTAAGTCAAGTTGTACTGCACTTATTTCACACTGAAATTTAGTAGCTGAAGTATAAAGTACCACAAAAATACGCAAGTACTGATATTTGCAGTGCAGTATTCAAGTAAATGCTACTTTCTACCAACAAGGGGCTGGGACTCTGGTACGTACAATTTAACAAGAACATACAAACAAACAATGCAGACCACAAACAGTGAAAAGAAAAAATGTCATTACATCTACAACTGCACACCTCTTGAAAATGAAAAGATCCCAGTCGACATCGCCTCTGAATTTAAAGAAAGACTCCAATACAGGAATGTGTGCATCTTCACCTTGTCATCCCAACAGCACTGCTGGTTCATCATCACAGATACATAAAATGATTTTATTTGATTCAAGGGTGCATCTTGGGTAAATTCACTTTAAATCAGCATTGCGTAGCTTCAATTAAGCCCTTATAGGAGCAGAAACACAATGTGAATCTAAATGTGACAGGGGCAGGTTTTCCCCTCAACTTGTGTCAGATTCACTCTGCTGAAGTTGAACATTACACACCTGCTTCTCCTTTGTTAAAGGTGATCCTGTCACCCAGTCGTACGACCCTCTGCCTGCAGGTCCAAACCTCATCCAGCTGCTCTCTAGTAGCGCCCGCATGATGCTCAGGTGATGGCGGCAGATGTGGCGGATGGAGAAATCTGTGTGTGTCCAGTTAATGGGTAATGATCAACTAAAACATCCAGTTGTTGTTGTTAAGCGGAGTAAACAGAGCAAAGAACAGGGAGGGGATGGTTGATGGTCGAGGGGAGGAGGGGGGTGTGATGGGTGGGATGGTGCCCAGTGGAGGGCCTGATGGGAGGGGCCACAAGTTAAGCAGCTGCTCACATGCGGACACATGCAACATAGCAGCAGGATTCAGGCCAATGATGGGATTTAAAGCTGTGCAGCTGCCCTATATCATCTAGAGAGAGAGAGAGAGAGAGAGAGAGAGGGAGGGAGAGAGAGAGAGAGAGAGAGTGTATGTATGTGTATGTATGTGTGTGTTCATATACAGGTGTGTGTCAGTAAAGCTTGGTAACAAAAAAAAAGGCGGGGCTTCAAATAAAATCTCTGGCACGTGGAACAAACTTGAGGAGTAAACATTTGAAATCACACAGCTGTTACAACTTTGTGTGTGTGTGTGTGCCACATCATTTACCTATTTTGTGGGGACATAAATCATGAATCTATTTATACGGTCACAGCTGCCTCTGTTTTGGAGACAAAAGGCAAGCCCCCATGATTCAAAATAAGAGGATTTTAGGCTTGTGTGTCATTTTAGGATAACACTGATTTAAGGTTAGAGTTAGGTTATAATTAGGGATAAGCTAGTACTGGTTATTGTTGGGGTCAAAAAAAGCCTCCATGAAATGAAATGAATGTGAGACAATGTAAAGTCCTCAGACTGATGGGAACATGATCGTGTGTTTGTGCAAGTTTGTTCTTTAGCAGCGGAGAAAGAACAATAAAAACCTCGGCACAGCTAAGAAGATACTGCTGGGCTACCAGGACCACTGTGTTGGGGAGTGGAGTGGGGCTGTGGTCCAAAATAAGAACCACCAATCTTGTGCAAAGTGTAGTTTTAATTTTTATTTGATATTTCAGCAAATATTACACTTACACCGTGCATTTCAAAATAAATTTGCTTTCATTCAGTTCAAGACAAAATGAACTTGAGGTGGGAGGGTCTGAACTGAGACTGACTCGGGTTCAGGTAGGAGAAGACTGATATTTTTTTTAGGCAAAGAACTTGGACATAAATAAGGAGGAAAAAATACAGAAACCAAGGTTTCTTTTATTTTGATTCCATTTGAAGCCGAAAATAGTTTTTTATTGTCCAAGAGATGTTTTAAAAATGGCCTCAGTTATCCAACCAACATGAGAAAAAATCCGGACAGAAAAACAAACACAAGCTCATACTAGAGAAGCTCAAACCCCTAAAAAAGTTCTGCATCCTTAATTGATAAAATTAATTAAAAATATTGTTGGGTATTATTTGTACATTGTTAATCAGCAGCACTTTAAAAAATGGTTAACCACAACAAGCTTCATTTTACATTATTTTGCATTTACATCTTTACAAACATTGTTTTTATTTGTGTGCTTATCAAATAATGTCTTTTTAAATATTTTCTGTTTTGTTTGTGTTCTGTTTTATTTCATTTTTTAATCTTTACATTAGGGGTGGGAATCGCCAGAAGCTCCATGATATGATAGTATTGCAATATGATATGATCACAATATGTTAAGTATTGCAATATCATATATGGCAGTTTTTCTTTTCATCTTGCCAAGCTGCAAATCATTTTTCCAAGGTAAAACTATGTCAACATCATCTGTTTCATCTAATTAGATGAAATTTTCAGTCGATTCATCATGCTTTATTTTTATTGCGTTTTTTTATTATCTCAACAGACAGTGAATGCTTAGCAACATCTAGTGGACTGAAAAGTCAGTTGATTTGTATTATTCCATTACCCAAAATTTGAGTTTGCATTTGCAACTTTTATTAGGAATGTATATAAAAAATTATCAATACTTGGTGTCTATGAATTGATAATAAGGTGATAATAAGGTCACACAAAATATCGCAATAATGTGATTTTTTTCCTGCCCCTTCTTATCCCTCAATGTCTTTGTAACTGTGTGTGAAGTTTCATTAAATGGCGTTAAATTTATTTTAAAAACAAAATCAGTCTTGGCCAGTGGTGGAGAAAGTACTCAGGTTCTTTACTTCAGCAAAACTACATGGAGTCAGTTAAATACTGTGAACCCTCTGATACAAGTACACTGAAAACGTTACTGCAGTAAAGAATGTATGTATAATCATGGCAAGAAGGACTTCAAAGTAAAAGTTTTAGTATGCTAAAATATGTCCCCTGTGGCTGTTAATATATTATTACTGTATATAAGATATCATTAGATTAAGAAAGCTGCTGAGTTGTGTTACTGCTGCTGAGCTGAAGCCTGATTTTCCTCACAGTTTTACAAATCAGTAAAATCTTCACTCCCTCTGGTGTAAATCCTCAACACGCCTCAATCAAGGGATTAAAAGAGGCAATCATCCTGTCACACACACACACACACAAACTGTCCAGGGGGAAAAAATGAAATGCACTGACTTTCAGC
>JAPXVT010000022.1:14323871-14336025 GCA_029823135.1 Acanthurus reversus
GACAAACAGTGACATTATTTACATGAGGTCGCAAACATCCAACAGCTCCATTCATTCATTCATTCATTCATTCATTCACTGAGTCAAACTGTGAAACTCAAAAAAACACAGAATGACTGAAAAGAAAAAGCAGAGAGACAGAACGTGTTGTGACAACTGACGGATGAGTTTCTGATTTTTCTGTTTTTTTTTCTGTCACGCTGATGAGCAATCACAGCAGAGGAACAAACTGCTGGTCGTAGATTAGACTGATGATGGACACATCAAAGCGGATGAATGCTTTGGAAGTGCCTTCATACTTATAATCAAATTTAATAATTTTTTAAACCATGACTTACCTTATTTAAGTTTTAATATTTATTATTATGTCTGTTTTTATGGTGCTGATTTTAAAATTACAGTAGATAATTTGCTAACGAGCTAGCAAGCTAATGTTATCTGTAGCATGAGACTCTTTGGTCTTGATATTTCCAAGGTCTTAGTTACCAATCTTGCTCATTTTAAACTCTATTGTGTTTTCTTTGAGATGTCTGTCACTGCCGTTATCCATACCAGATGTAATTTTAAAAACATATATTAATGAGAACACCTGTGCATAATTTATCCAAACCTTTTCAGCCACACCTGCTCTCACTCTGCTAGTGATCTTATGGATAAATTTAATTCAAAACTCAGTAATATCATTGATACCATTGCACTGTAAAACTCGAAACTATTTCTGGTAAATCAAAAGCATCATGGAGAAATTTTGCATGAAAACTATCTGCTTACAGTCTAAAATTGCAGAGAACCAGACAATCATTTTTTTCTGATCTAATCAACAGAAATATCAATAATGCACATGTCTTATTTTCCACAATTGATAGACTGACTAACCTCCAAGTGAAAGTGGTCCCTGAACTCCTCTCCACTCAGTCATGCAATTATTTTGCATCCGTCTTTCAGAAAAGATTCTGAAGATCAGGCAAGAGGTCAACTCCTCCATTTCAAGTCAAATCTCAGTGACCCGGTTACATTTACATAAAACAAACACAGTAAACATGTCACATTTTAATCCAGTTGCCCAAAAAAATTCTAGAGGAAGTGGTGCTCCCTCTAAAATCTACCACATGTTGCCTTGATTGTCTTCCAACAAACCTTTTTACAAGTGTCTTCCATTGTGTTGCCTCAACTTTGTTGCAGATTGTTAATACATTCCTCCTTTCAGGTGACTTTCTGAAGGCCTTGAAAACAGTAGTTATTATGCCTCTGCTGAAGAATATCAACCTTAATTCCTTAACAATCAGCAATTACAAGCCCATATCTGTTTCTGAGTAAAATTGGTTGTCTTCCTACAACTCAACAATTCTTTAACCTCTAACATTATTTTAAATATCATTCAATCTGGATTTACAGACTGTGGGAAAACCACAGTTCTAGTTTTATTGGACTTTAGCACTGCATTTGATACTGTCAACCATGACGTACTAGTTGACAAACTGGAAAAATGGGTAGGCTCATCTGGCAAAGTCCTGAAATGGTTTAAATCCTACGTACAAGACAGAGACTATTTTGTATCTGTTGGTAACTTTACATCCAAGCGAACAAAAACAACTTGTGAAGTTCCCCAATGGTCAATTCTAGGGCCTCCTCCACTCAACTTGTACAAGCTGCCACTTGCCCAAATTATGCAAAACAACAGTTTCTCCTACCATAACTACGCAGGTGATAAGCAGATCTACATAGCCTTATCAACTAATGAATGGTCCAGCTGATTCATTAATCTAATGCATTGAACAAATTAATGGCTGGATGTGCAATACTTTTTGCAACTGAATAATAATAAAACTGAAATTACTGTTTTTGGTGCCAAAGTGGAGAGACTGAAAGTCACTGCTCACCTTGAATCCCTCTCTGTAAGGACCAAAACTCAAGCCAGAAATCTTGGGGTAATCCTAGACTTTGACCTTAACTCAACAGCCACATTAAGGCTTCACAAAATCTGCCTACTATCACCTAAAAAAAATCGTGAGAGTAAGAGATCTCATGTCCAAGCAGGACCTTGAAGAACATGTTCATGCATTTATTTTCAGTAAACTTTACTACTGTAACAGTATCTTCACAAGCCTCTCTAGAAAAACATTTACACAACTCCAGCTCATTCAGAATGTTGCTGCCAGGGCTGTAACCAGAGAACAGACTCAGAGAACGGATCACATCACTCCTGTGCTGAAATCCCTTCATTGGCTTCCGGTTAATGAAAGAACTGAATTTAAGGTTTTAGGACCCAAATATATCTCTGACCTGCTCCACTGGTATGAATCTACCAGACCCTTTAGGTCTTCAGACACTGGTCTGCACACTGGCCCCTTTGCTTGAACAAAACATGGAGAATCAGCCTTGTGTTTTTATGCTTATCATGCCTGGAATGAACTTCAGGGATATCGAGGGTCTGCCAGCACTTTACAGTCTTTAAAGTCAGGTCTTAAAACACTCCAATTCACCAGTTGCGTTTTTTTTTAATTATTAAAATTAAAAAAAAAAAAAAAAAAGAAACGTGCAAATTCTCAGCAAAAACGAGAATGAAAATAAGGCATGATAAAAATCTGGATTCACATGCTCAACTTAAAAAAGACATTAAAAAATAAATAAATATGCGATCATGAAGGGAGGCCTGCAGCCAGGATGCTGCCCAGCAGAGTTCGATCCTTCAGAGCATTTTCGACATCCTTCTCCTCGATCTTTAGACTCAGCTGCAGGAAGAACAAAGAAACACAGGATTTGTAAATAACATTTCAGATAACAGCCTCAAATTTCTAGCGTCTAGGTAACAACGGACTAAAACTATTGTGATGTCTGTACCTTTGTGAGACGAGCCTCTTTAGCCTTTTTCAGAGCGAAGATTCCTCGACTCTCCAGCAGACCGCAGAGAGACAAACACTCGCCCTGCCCGACTGCAGACACCTGCCGCTGAGCACACAGGCGACTGTAGACCTCATGGAGCTGAAACACAGAGCACAGCCCCGTCCTGTTAGACACCGCATGCATGCTTATTCAGACAAAGCTTCAGCGCCACCTGCTGGACATTTAATTTAATGCTGCAGACGTTTGATTTCGGACCAAATTTGCCACTTTACTCTGAAAGTGTCTGCAGCTAGAAGGAAGAGAATGATATTAGCGATAGCATCAATTCAAGCCCACAAAGTGTAATTTTAAAGTTTTATTTCATTCGTGGAGTTGTTTTGCTTAAATTTGCTGCATGTTCTCAGTTACAATTATTTACAGAGCAGCTTTATATGCACTTGGCTCCTACTCTGGTTTGTTCTTGGTTACTTGCAAATCTGTTTCCAGTAACAACTATGCAAAAAACAAAAAATATAATGAGGTATGAGATGGATTGTGACTGAGTTAAAATAATTTAAACCTAAATACTTCAAACATTACAACAATGTGCATGCGTACAAAACCAAAAATTAGGAAGACAAGAAACTTTTTTTGGCAGAAAATCATTTTAGTGCCTACAGTAGAGCTGCAATGATTAATCGATGGATAGAAAATTAATCTGAAACCATTTTGATATTCAATTAAGCGTTTCAGTCATTTTTCAGATAAGACAGTAAAACAAATCGTTTGGTCAAGCAACAGTATGTAACTCTGACCGTGGCCCACGATTTCCACAAAATGAAACTTAATGATGCACATCAAAACATCGCAAACCCCCCCCCCCAGCAATTTTAGTCAAACTGGGTCATATTTTATGGAGAAAATGTCCTCTGGTTTTCCCTCTGATGTCCAATGACTGCTCCTGTCTGCAGCCTTTTATTTAGCGGAGCTACCTGGTGCTTCAGCTTCAGTCTGCAGGCAGCCTACATGTTGCTTTCAGGAACCTCTGTGAGTCACAGAGTCGAGGCAGAGCAGTTGAGGGACATCAGAGGGAAAAACCAGAGGACATTTTCTCTCTGAAATATGGCCCTATTTTACTAACATTAATGTTTTAAACGACATATTAATACACATCATTAAGTTTCGTTTTCAAAGCTGTGGGTCAAAGGTACATATTGTTGCTTTTAAGTCTCTTAAATGTGAGGATTTGCTTATTTTCTGTCATTTTGCAAACAGTCACATCTTCACTGGTTTATGGAAGCATTGTCAGGGGAACCATTACTTACTTCCTCTACAGAAACAAACATGCCTGTGTCTCACCTTTCCAAGGACGATCTCTTTGCTTTTTCCGTTGCGTATGAGCAGCAGCAAGCAGCAGACCAACAGCTTTTGCTGCAGGGGGAAACTCTCTCCATCAGAGCCGCTGGACTGAGCCGCCATCCGGTCTCCATACACCTCTGACAGCACCCGTGCAACCTGGGGTAGGCTGACCCGCGACGCTGCGTGCACCCAGGGACAGATGTGTATGAGTTAGTATTCATGTTTGTTGAGCAGGAGACAAAAATCACCTGACGCTCATTTTTTTTAATATAGATTAAATTTAACAAGTGACATCAGTGCTTACCTTTATTTTCAGCTGTTGAATCTAATGTTTTCTTCCTCTCATCAGACTCCACAACCTCCACAGCTCTCCTGAAAGGAACAAAAGAAAATCAATCTAATGTTGAACAAAATTCAGTTTTTAATGCATTTTAACAACAGACACAGATGAACACAAGACACAAAGAAAAGCAAGACCCAAAATGTTTAAGTGGTGTTAAAAAGTTGCATCAAATACTACGGCCCAAAAAACCCTGAGGTCTCATTAGATTGTATTCAAAACTGAATTTCTATATTTAAACTTTTTTAGAGAATAAATGCTTGTGCCCTTAAAAAAACACATTGATGAGGTCACTAGTAGAAGCACAATTAATGTTGAATTTTCCAGGACAAGAATTCGCACCTGCAGATGTCCAGAGCTTTCCTGGCATCTCCAGACACCGCCGACACTTTCCTGGCACAGAACTGAACTGCAGAGGCATCCATGATCCCTTCAGCCGACGCCTGAGAGGAGGAACGTTAACATACAAATTAATACAAGTCTCATCATAAAGTTAAGTTAAGTTTGGAAATGTATGAAATTACTATGTCCATTACAAGCTTCGTTTACCTGAGCGAGTCTGTCCTGCACGATGGCGGTGAGCTCCTGTCTGCTGTAGGGAGGGAAGTTCAACAGCTGGGGGCGACAGTGAGGCCGCCCCTGCAGTCGGGGCAGGATGCGATCGGTCAGATCCAGAGCGTTTGCGATGCCTGCATACATAGCAACAGGTCTTACATATTATACAAACAGTTGAATGTTTTACCTGTGTATTTTGACATGAAGTGTGTTGGGTTAAAAATAAGGCTACTAAAAAAAACTGAAATTTTCTGACACAACTGATACAGTGAAGAAATGATCATATCAGTCTTAGTTAATGAAATGGCGAGCTCTCCTTCCTCCTGACATTCCTCCTTCAGCTGTGGAAATGCTGACTTGTGAAACACAACTTTATACACTAGAGGATGATGTTAGAAACACAGACACGATGCTGAGTTTTTCAACATGTCTGGGACTTCCACAACTGATGCAGTGCAGAAATGATTATTATGTCAGCCGTAGTTAATGACAAAAAATGAGAAGTCCCCCCCCTCCAGGGTTCTAAAGCTCACATAAGCCATAAATGGCAGCATCTGACTTCACCTGCCTCTGGCCCATGGCAAGGAGTCAAGATAGGAATTTAAAAAAAAGCCGATTTTCTCGCTGCTGGTCTCATTTGACACAGATCTTTAGAATGCATCAATACAAAATAGAGACAGTTTCACAACCAGTTAAAAGTTGCAACCGGTAACTAAAAAAAAATCATTTTGCGGTGAAATATTACTCAATTTTTTAGTAACTTTAATTCCGGTCAAAATTTTCTTTAATCTCCCTGTTCAAGTGATAAACTGCACCACTTAGGGCTGTTTGCAAAGATTTTAGAGATGTTTTATACTTGTGCTGGCTTCTGTAGCACCAGCACTATGTGGGAAAAAGTGAATGTAAAGTCCCGCTCTTACCGATGAGACAGAGGCGAGACTTCGGAAGGTACGGCCACTCAAAGATGGTGTAGAGGACGTCCTGAGCCTTACTGTCCAGCTGGTCCATCTCATCCAGAACAAGAAGCCTGAGGAGAAAAGAGACGCAGTCATGCTGTGAGTCTCTCACTGAGCCAAGTCTGATGGCCTCTTCAGTCAGAACGCGTCTTTAACCTCAGAAAGACACAGCTCAAAAAGATTCATATCAAACGAAAACATGTTGAATTTTGCCATAAACAGCAACTGTTCCATAGCTTCAAGGCAGGATTACCATAATTACAAATGTCTAAATATTCATGATTATTCTAACAAATGATGATCAAAGATACAGTATTTATATCTGGAAAAAGCCAGAATTGTGTCCTCATTTAAAAAAGCTTTTCTTTCTTTTTTTCATTTTTAATTTTTAATTTTTTTCTTCCTAAATTACTAGTCCATACTCGGAGATATGTGCATCACAGCTACATGCAGTGATTTTTCTCTTTGGGTTGAACATTAATCTGAAATTGCACACGAGCGTTGAGAATTGCCATGTGCAGAGGCTGACAAAGCACTCTTATTAACCCACTGCTGGAGCCCGTTTTGCGTTTTGGGGAAACATTTGTCCACCCTATCCACCATTTTCAGATTGAATCGCAACAACTTCGCCTCTGCACAACTGTTGCTGCAGAAAAATCTACTGTGACATTACAGTTCCCATTCAAAACAGACAACTCTCTGACCCACAGTGTTGCAGCACAGTGCTGAATCGTAGGTTTCTAACTGCTGTGGAAAATAAAGAAATAAAATTAAAAATAACAGCGCTGTATTTCTGTCATTCAAGCTTTTCAGCACTGTGTTTCTGTCGCC
Source organism: Acanthurus reversus (assembly GCA_029823135.1). NCBI lineage: Eukaryota > Metazoa > Chordata > Actinopteri > Acanthuriformes > Acanthuridae > Acanthurus > Acanthurus reversus. Next base: position 14,330,736 of record JAPXVT010000022.1, read on the forward strand.
CATACGTAAACTCAGCTTGCTCGCCCTCTCTCGTCTGTCCTCTCTTCTTCACTATCATGCAGCCTGGCAGGGCGGAGTGAATCCCATGATAATGAACAGTACAGATGCAATCCCACCTTCGACCACAATGTGGCTTGCAAAGGCAGAGTGGCGCTGTCCTTGTTTTCATTCATCAACTCCACAGGCAGAAGAAGCAAATCAATGTCATTCATTAAGTATTTCTGTACGAAACATCAACAGTCTCTGCCTATGGCAACTCTCAGTGCCCGTGTGCAGTTTCAGATTGATTTGACAACCCCTCTTGGGGGAAAAAGGATGCAGACAGACAGATGGAGATTTCAACGTGTAACACTTTCAGAGCCTGAATGTTTCCTCAATAACAGCCTGCATCACATTTAAGATCGATGCATTAGGCTAGTACTCTGAATCTTTGGTATCCAGGTTCTCGGGTTACTTACACAGTGGGCCCCGGGGCCACCAAGAACCTCTGCAGTCCGTTCTGTCCGCCGGGCGCTTTCAGTTTGTCGGCCAGCAGCGGGAAGATGGCGTGGGAGCTCCGCAGGCTCATACAGTTCACCATCACTGTCTGCACTGACGACAGCTCCGCCTGACAACGCAGAAAACACCGACATAAGACAAACAAAACACTAACTGAAGACATTCCTAATTAAAAGAGAAGCAATTTAACTATGGTATTTTCTTCTCCTTATAGAAAAGTCTAAATAAAGAGCAATAAAGGGAAGTGCATCCCTTCATCCACAACATCTCCTGTGTTTAAGTGTCGGATAAATGGAATGCATTAAAAAAACACAATATTTTCCCTTTAAATGTAGTTGAGTATTTAAGTATAAAGCAGCATTAAAGATACTAAAATAAACTAGAAGAACCTTAAAATACTTCTTAAGTACTTCAGTAAATGTACTCAGTTACTTTCCACCACCGTTTATTTCAGTACAATCTTGAAACCTCGGGCTGTGGATCGCTGCTCTTCTTGCACCTTTCTGCAGAGACACAAAGTCTCCAGCAGGTGTCGCTAAAGCTTCACACATCTGATTCACAGGGCAAAAAAGTCCCTCAAAGTAAAGCACACGTGTCTTCTTCCCACAGTGTACCACCTGTCATTACTCTTACTGCTGTGAAGTACCTTCATCTCCTGCAGCACACAGTTGAGGCAGGCCGTCTTGCCGGTTCCAGGGGCTCCGGAGATGTAGAGGCTGCTGGAGAGACGCTGCAGAACCGTCTCCTCCAGGAAAGATCGAATGGTTGCTCGCTCGGTTTCCCGGGCCAGGAGGCGCTCAGGGACAGCGGTGTGGAGCGCCTGCTTCACGCTCTGAAACCTCGACTCTGGAAGACAAACCACAAAGTCAACAACAGAACTGAAGAACAATCCATCCTGACTGTAACTACGATCACTGTGGCCTCATGGGGACAAACGTACGTTTGCACAGAGCTCAAGGCAACATCAATGAAGCTTTTTTTTATTAAATCAGCCCAAAACTAAAATATCCAGTTGAAAAAATAAAAATGGTAATTTTCTCAACTTTCTGATGCAAAACTGAAGGTGTTTTATGTGCAACAAGTGCTCCAGTGCTCTGTGATATATATTTTTCACAGCCTTCTTGGCTGTAATTGAGAAAATATTGGTTAGAATAAACTCTTACTTTCTGCAAAGAGGCGAGCAACCGGCAGTTTCCTCTCTGAGCTCTGGTGGGCGGGGCTTCCAGCAGGTGTTTCCTGTCGCCTTGGTGATGATCTTGGAGAGAGGGGCTGCCGTGGAGACGAGAGGATCAGCTCTCGGCGAGCCAAAACCGGTGAGTTCTCATCAAAGCCGAGCTTTCGTGGTGAGGCCAGAGACTGCTTGCTCTGCTTTGGCGGTGAACCCAGCAGGCCGCCGCCGAGGTTACAGCCGTTGTCATCCCCTTGAGACACAAAATGCAGAAGAGTTTACTTTTATATTTTCTCAAATCTGTGAAATCAGGCAGAGGGTAGGGTTGGATTGGATTTCAATCGATCAAAGATAAAGACTTTGCCTTGAATTCATTCTAATTTTAAAGCCCGTCAGCTTGGGTTGGAGTTGATTAAAACTGAAGTCGGTGTGGGCTGTCAGGGTGTATGGGGCTTTTTAAGGAACATTCAAGTACTTTTTAAGCACTTTCAAGGAACCAAAACCACAAATTTCAAGACCATCAAAGCCCTTATCGTCTATCTAACTTACACCGATGCGTAGTGAAAATATAAGAAGACAGGTCATTTCTTCTACAAGCAAAAGCCTGACATTTTGGGAAACACACTCACTGGTTTTCTGGTGGAGTTAGTTGGTAGAAAGAGAATAAACCATGAACCAAAATTTCAAATTATAATTTTAATTCAGACTTACCACTTATCAAACTTAAATCATATTTTGTTTTATTTCTCAGTTAAATTCTGGCTATATCGTGTTTTAATATTTATGTGCACCTTATAACCATTTTCAAAAGACGAATGATAAAGTTTACTTCTTGACACACCTACAGCCACACTGAGGGTTGTAATCCTCGTATGACCTGTTGAAGTTGTAAAATGCTGGACATCCTGTGCGGGGTCTCACCTGTGCGTTTTCGGGGACTGAGTGGAAGCCGTGGCTGGAGACTTGGAGACGGTGGCGGTGCTGGCTTGGTTGCAGGGCGTCTGGGTGAGAGGGGAGTGGGCAGGTCAGCAGGACGTCTCAGGCCGAGCGGCCCGATGCGGGTCAGGGCCTGGACGAGGTGCCGGGGTTCAGATTTGCTTGGTGATGAGGCTGGAGATTTTTCCACCTGTGGCGTCTTGGAGTGGGAGGAAACTCTGCAGGATCTGCGGCGAGGAAATGACAGCGTGGGCTGCGCCTGACCCCGAGAGCGTGTGCTGGGCATTTTGTGTTTTATCTAAAACATGAAAAGGAAAGAACCATAATTACTGGGACCACTGTGGGGCTGAAAACACTAGATAGCACCTGATTTTACATTGGACTTTTTGTAATATTCTTTTCTATCTGATCTCGTTCTTGCACTGCAGTTTCTGTACAAAGTATGAATACGCATAAGAATATGAACAACTCTGAAGCTACAGGTGTCTGCAACAAAGCTGTGGCAACGTGACTAACTAGACATGAACCAGGCTGAGCTACAGTAAAAAAAACACTGGCCTGATAGTATTCAAAAGTCGTGGATTTGTGTGAATCGGTTTTTTTTTCCTTTGAGTTTCTTTAACTGTCTAGGAAGAAAACCACAGTGAAAATGTTTAAGTTTGGCAGCGATACAAAAAAAAATGCAGGCACGATTTTTAGTTTTGTGCAATCTTGCTGTCCAGTGGCACTGCTGCTTATAAAAACTAATGTCTTTCCACAGAGGACTCTCCTAGCTTCACAAAAGAATCAATTACCAGTGTTTAATTTGTCTTTTTCTCCACTGTACCTCCAAATATTCGTTTGTCCTTCGTGTAAGATGACCAAATTGGCCCTTTTACGTTTAGCTGTTTTTAAAAAGTTCAATGAATTTCCAGAGGAATGTATGGGGACGTGGTTCCTACAAATCAAAAGGCTTTAACTTAATGTTTAGCATCAAATTAGCCTCGAATTATGTGAAAATACCCTGCACGGTACATGTCAACGTGTTAGGAGTTTGTCACTGTCAGTAAATCCTTTTCCAACAGTTAAGTTTCGCATTAAAAGGCCCCGCAGAACAAACAACACAATGTGGTTATTAAATGGCGCCAACACAGCAGAGGTCCACACGGTGACGTCTACAAAACAAAAAACACCTCATTTCAACGTTAACATCACCGAGTCTTAAACTTAAACAAACCGTGTTAACATGCACAACATTTAGAAGGAAAAGTTTGCTGTTAACTAACACGAAAAGGTGTTTTTGAAAGGCAACCGAGCAAACCAGCTCCATTGTAGTGTAACGTCACGTCAACGTTAAGAGTCTGATCCGGCTACGAATAACGTCTCACCACATAAATGGACTTTTTAGTGATAGATGTACCTCTTTAAAAAGTAGAAAGAAGTCCTCTCTGATGGGGTTAAAGTTTCTCCTCTTGTCTTGAGATCTTCCCCTTGTCTCAACCTGTCCGTTTTCTTCCGCACACTGAGCTCAAACTTGCGCCAAATGTCTTCCGCCTCCTCCTCGAGCAGCTGGAATACCCGCTGACGCTCTCTGATTGGTCCGTACTGGCTCACGGCAACAGCTTCCGCGTTGCTCATTGGCTTGGCGCAACAGGCGGACGTTACGTCAGTCTTGCCGACAAGCCTGTGGCGGGGTTTCAATCGAAGCTGTTTTGGCGGAATAACTTTCCCGGGAACTGCGACGTGCATTGTAGTTTTGTTACATCAGCGCGTAACGAGCGAACTTTTGAAAAGCAGAGTCATGTTTAAATAACAGACAATGTCTGTTATTGTTCTGTTATGGGTGACAAAACTGAGAATGCCATTTTTTTATTTAAGGTACCATTAAATCAACTTTAACGTTAATTTACAGACATAAAACAGACAGTATATATATATATATATATATATATATATATATATATATATACATACACACACACACACACACACACACACATATGACAGTATATATATATATGTATGACAATTATGACAATTATAACATTTTAGAAAATAAAAATTAGAAAAAATGTTCAACACACCAAGTTAGTTCAATAAACTACAGTGAGACAAAAAATAAAAACGTAAAAACTGAAGTAGCCCACTTTTTCAACTCTGTTACTTAGGTCAGAATATAACAGCATGCTATTTGCCTCAGATTGGCTCAAATAATACAGACTAACAGCATTATCTTTTTCTGTGGTTGCTGAGTGATTTTTGTGGACCAAATATTGATCTAGCTATTTGAATAAATTTGCCTCTGCACTCTGACATCTGGGGTTTTTAATGTGAAAAAATAATTTTACATTACAGCCCAAAGTTTAAGGCTACATTTATAATTAGACAGAAATAAATCTCATTGAGATGTTTGAACCGCAGGCTGTTTTGCCAAGACAACTTCAACAATAACTGTTACGCAGCAGTGTGGTGTAGTCACACTGTTCCTACAGTCGGAGATTCAAAGAGTCTTTTATCATGTGCAGACAAGCACTTCATGTCTGTGCATCATGCTCCTCAGCACAGTGGCATGAAATACTGATATGCTGGCAATTTTCTCAGTTTATGCACTTCTGCATAATTATTCACGTACAATCATCACGCATAAATATTATTATTGTCAGCTGTTTAGCGCGAGTGCTGAACTTTTGCATTTACACAGTCCGTTAT
>JAPXVT010000022.1:14336125-14346154 GCA_029823135.1 Acanthurus reversus
TTCAATTTTCTTGTTATATTTTTTGGCAGCCAGGGAGCCTTATATCTTTCACAAAGAACTGAAAAAAGGAAAAACCTCAAACAATATATATATATATATATATATATATATCAAAGAAATTTGGCCAACTGAGGCATATCTGTTACCTAACTCCTGTTCTTTTCCTGAAAAATAGATATGTACACTATTTAGACCGACCTCTCTTTGTGTAACCTTTACGTCACATGTTCAATACTGTTTAACACTGTTTTCGCTGTTTACAACATTTATCCACTGGTCCAGGGTGAAGGCTCTTTAAGAAGCTAGGGTCTTGTAATTTCCTTTTTTCTTGCAACCATAAGAAGCTACAAAGAATATTTGTCTCTTTTAACAGGTTCCAGATGTGATTTAAAAAGAGACACCTGAACTCAACATTAGATTCACTTTAAGTGGCCATATGAAAATGAGCCCAGAAAGACTGTATGATTGGACAAGTTCAAAAGATTGTCTCCAGTATTGGTTATGAAATCCAGTTTTGGGAGATTTTATTGTCCAGTTCCCCACTGCTGTGCTATATCATATAGTATTAGATACAGGTCCTCAACCCCCAAATTGTTACAGCCTTTTTTTCATCACTCTGCTCTGTTAAAATATACTGAATGTCCATTTACTACTTACATATAATGACAGTACCATAGATTTGGATTTAGGTATAAAGTCTTTCATTTATGGCTGTGTTATTAGATTAAGAGGATAAACATATTTACTGCATGAATAATGTTTTATATGTTGCAATGTCACAACAGTGCAAATGACAGTATTCTTCGTACTGCTTATTCCCCCCATGGTTTATGCTCATCTTGTACCATCACCACTGCTACTGAAATAGCAGCAAACTGGCCTCTAAACAAAAGAAATATTTCCCTTCTCATCTACTTTCTCTATTGTTATCAGTGTGAAAGTGACTGCTGCTTGCTATATTTATCCAGCTTATATTTACACACAGAGAGGACAGTAAAGTAGACGCCTCAGGGTCATCAAAACCTCTCTGCAAGCCAACCATTGTTGTCACGTAAACAGCTAATAAACAAACACTGCTGTGTATTCTCCTACTGTGTACCGTGTCGCTTCTATTCTGGATCTGTCCGGCACTCAGCCAGACCCGGCAACTCCATATTTCTTCAGCTGATAACAGTCGTGACCCGAAACATTTCCTGCTCTATTCTCCTCTTCCTGGACTCTTGTGCAATACAGGAAACTCATGCTGGATCAGCACAATGTCGAAACAGACAGGTGATAGGTATGGTCTTCCAACATCTGTCTGTCTGCTTAGCTTGCTCTGAGCATATGTGTTTTTTAAAGAAATCGGGGGAATTAAAAGTGGTATGAAGTAAGGTACTATTTTTGTAGCCATCAAACAGCTGAACAGTCTAAACAATCCTGAATGTCGCCATTAAGTCTCTCATCACATCTTTCATCTGAGCATCTAGAACATCTAAACCCATTTTAGAAGATCCAGTGCCAGATGTGCTCTTGATGTTCCAATTGCTCTGATTAAAATGCTGCCAGCAAGGGCAACAGAATGTGAGAACTGTTCATTACCGAGTACGCTTTAGGAACTGCATCATTTTATTTAAAGTTGAATAACTGTGGGAAAAGCTACTCAAACATTTGTAAAGGCATGACATTCATATGAGGGATAATATTCGAGAAACTGGGTCTCTTGGAAAAATGTTTGCTGCTGCTTAAATTTTGAGCTGTTTGCCACTAAGATCTCACTCTTAAATCTTAATTTCACAAGTCTAATGTGTGACAGCATTCCAGGTCCATCATCCAATTAAAAAGTTTCTAAAATTAGTAAAGAATTACTCATTCAGTCCAACAACAATCTATCATCTCAAGGCACTCTGCGTGAGTCATTTAGACAATAGACGGGCTCTTTTTTAATTTGCATCACTGAAATTCAAAATACAATCAGCAGTAACAATAGCAGGAAGACAGATGGTAGGTTGGTGGCCGTCAACTCGTCTGCAAACAAAGCATCTTTACATGTGTGCTTTGACTAAGCAACTGTCTTTTGTAGACAAACAAAGCAGTGTAACAAATGAGAGCAGAGTAACAACATTTACAAGGTCTTTCTGCATCCCTGTACTTAAGTGTTTGGTTTGGTTGTCACAAGGTGACCAGTTTTCTCTTCCTCTGTAACTTGGATTAATTTAGACCCGTAAACTTTACTAGGCAGAAAATCAGATTCATATTTGATTTTATTTACCAAAAAATACTTAAATTGCATACTACTGTTACAATAAGAGACTTCAGTATAGTTTCCATTGGCATTTTGAACAGCAGGGGAAGTTGCTGACCCCATCACAGCTTGGCAATACAAACAATATTTTACCAGAATGGAGCCCTGTTTATTTGACTTATAGTTTATTTTGCATGCCATCACATGAGTGAATGAATTCATGTCTAAACACTGCAGCAAGCCATGAACGGTTTGCCAGCAGCTGATATTTTACTAGAACTTCCGTTAAGGATGTTTTCTTCCAAACACATGCAGCCTCTCATTTAGTAGACATCATTAAATCTGACTGCTGTGCTTTGAGTTTTCAGTCACAAAGTATATTTTATGAATGAACGTTTATCTAGTAAGGAACTTGTGAGTACAGGATTCATGCAGTATGTAAGAATTTAATGGGCTTAATTTAAAGTGACTCAGTGTTAGGCAAACTGGCACAAATGCTTTCAGTGCTGCATTACTGTAAGTTATTTGTTATGGTGGGTCTTACTTTAGCTATCTCTGGTGTTGGCCTCTTTTTGTGTAAAAAAATTCAGTGGGTCGAGCAGGAGCTAATATGGGGCTTCAACAGACTGAGCTTGTCAAATCAAGTTGGTATTTTCCAATCTTACAGCCTTTAAAGCTGAGGTAGGCAGTTTATTTTTGGTGTCATCAGGGAAAAATTCCATAATAACCTTTCAGCATATTGTAATTCCCATAGTCTGAAAGAACACTAGACTTCCTCACTTCTCCTTGGCTCTGTATTCAGGCTCTAGAAAATGAAGATTGTGAGGGACACTTTTCGGCCAATAACAGGTCATTTCAGGGAGCATGTGTTCCTATTGGCTGCTTTGTGCTGTGCTTCTTAGCAACAGGTGACGCTGCTGTGAGCTGATTTGCTGTTGAAACAAGTAACAAGCCTTTTATTCTAAAACTGGCCTCTGGCGTCTTGACAAGCTCAATTTCAGGTGACACCGTTAGCTGGCTTAAGTCTAGCTGAGATGGACCAGTTTACACTGCTGTGACTTTCCCTGCAACCACTTTGTTTCGTCATGAAACTGTGGTGCAAATTAGTCGTACGAGAGAGCGACAACAAACGGAATGAAATATGAGCCAGAGCAAAAACAGGGAGGGGATGGTGCTGCGGAGTTGCTTCCTTATTCAAGGATTTTACTTGTTGTGTGTGCGTTCCGGAACGACTCCGCTACAGGTTTGTTTCGTGCTCTATCATCCATCAGCACCCACGTTTCAGAGCGCAGCAGGGCCAGACAGCTGGAGCCGTGAGACCAAGAGATATTGTTATTATCACCTCGGCTCTTTTACATCACTCCTGGCATCTGACGTATTGACGTTTTCTTCAGGAACTTAAGTGAAATATGATTTGGCATCAACACAGAGTGCTTTTTCTGAAATTAACCAGATGTTTTAATGTTGTTTCTGTGTCTGAATTCCTGTCCCTCAATTGCTGCCTTGTGCTCCATTATCCGACAAAAATAGAAGACTTGCGTCCAGAGTCTCATGCTACAGCTAGCTTGTTTTCCAGCTATTGCCTACCTTAGCTTTAAATACAAATTCCTTTGTTGTGGGTTTTTTTTTTGGACATTTTTTAGCCCAGCAGCACATTGATAATAACAGAAAGAGGAAATTTGTACTACCCTATGAGCGTACACTACATAAGCTTTTTGAAAGAGTAACTCAAACTGCTGAAGCAACCTATTAAGTTTGGTTAATCTTTGAGATGTATTTTTCATAGAATGTGGACTGTGGATTTCACCTTGAGTCAGTAACACTGGGCTAGGAGGGGATCTCCTCACTGCCAATTGGACAGGAAAAATGTTGTTGATGATAATGAGTATTGTTTTAATAAGGCTTGTAAAAATATGTAAACCTATAAATTTTTATCTATGTGAACCTCTCAAAAGTCTGACACACACTTGCATGTGGTTCTTTTTGTCGCTTTGCCTCTGGGCTTGTAGAAAGTAAACTTGTAAACCCGGGACTTAACGTAAATATTCAGACTTTAAACACAGTAATTACTTACAATCAGAGTGACGTTAAGCATTACATCAATGCCCATCTGCCTTTTCTGATGATGTGAATTTGAGCTAATCAAACCTACGTGACTTTTGTGTTGGAGCCTCTTTCAGGGATTTCTGCTGTTTATTTTCTTTGGTCTTTTTTGAGCCTCCCCGAGTACATCCTATTGCTCTCTGCAGAGCCATGCATACCATTCCCCCTGTCGAACACACCCTCTCCATGGCATGCGTGTAGTGACGTGCATGCAGGAAAAGACACGTGCGACTGAAACAATAGAGCTACTAGATAGAGCTACTCTAGTCTATTCTATCACTCTGGCAAGAGGAGATGGGCAAACCTATCGGCTTTCGCTGCGTCCTCCAACATATGACCAATCACAACTGGTGAATCCACCTAGCTCGCCGAATGGAGCCGCCCACCCCGGAAAAGAAACACTGCAACTACAGGCCGTTTGCCTTTGTAAGCTCTCACATGGCTTTTTAGACGGACACAACACAGAATCTTTTGTGACAGATGTTGCAATGATCCGGCCTCTCACCTTTGTTACTTTATTACTCTGTGTGTAATCTTTCCCACGTTTTGCAAAACTATGACTTCTCCTGTATGGAATCTTTTATGTCTGTTGCATACTGACCTCTGACTGAATCTTTTCCAACAGGGGCTGCAAGAAAATGGCTTCCCACCTGTCTAGGTTCTCAGAGGCATCTCTAATTTTGACTTAGACCTAAACTCAAACATTTGACTGTGTTAGCACTATGATGAACTTGTAGGGCAAATGAAATTGCAATCATTTCAGCAGCATACACTGATAAATGATCTGTCATTCTTTTTGACACCTTAAATACTGAAACATTACAGGCACAACTTGTTTTCTCATTCTCTGGATTCTTACAGCCATGTACATGAAATGTACATGACACGTTTACCTCTCATGCAGGACAGTGTTCACATAAGCTCGCAAATTGAGTATTTTCTTGCTTGAATATATTTGATTCAGTATGGAAAAATCAACTACAGAATGAGGCAGTAACTATGGTGGAAGAGCTGGCTTAAAACAGTTTTGACCTGAAATCCGATCATTGATTTCTAAGTCCTGTTATATCTGAGATTATGTTGTAAAAGGATTCCTTTTTGTCTTGCTGCTTTCCCAACATTTATCCATATCCTTTTTTGTGTGTGTGTGGGATGTGAATCCTTTTGGCTCTGTAGTTTTGCCCAATAATTATCCTTTCAGTGCTTGAGCCTGAATTTTGTCCAACCTTTTTCAAGACGTACAAGCAGCTGATCCAAATACAATGCATCCATAATCTAGTACTGATCTAATTAAAGCAATATAAATATTCTTTATAGTGACTCGATCAGCTTCCCAAACGGTACCTGTAAAGCATCTCATAATATCCAAAACTTTCTTACATTTATCTTCCACCTTACCAATATGTCTTCCCCACGTAAGTAATATATCAAACCACAATCCCAAAACTTCAAGTTGTCACTCTTCCCAGTCTTTGATTATACAATTTCAAACATCTTCATTGACTTTCTGTCTTATAAAAAAGACAGTTTGAGATTCTTCCACAATTTAAATCCCCACTTTAGTGACCAGTTTTCAACTACATTGACAGCTTCCTGGACTTTCTTCATAGTACATTCTATATCAGTGGCTGCTGGTGACTCGAAAAAATCGGGGAAGACAGGAGGACATTTTTTAATCCTCATCATTCCGAAATTAACCGTAAAGAAGACAGTCAGGTTTGACACAAATCAGTCCAGTGTTCAACTCCTGTGACAAAAAGTCTAGTGACTGATGGTCTGATTTCCACTTGGACAAACGAGGTTTTTCAAATCCAAATCTTTTACTGCTAATGATCCATCTAGGGGGTTAATACACTCAGTTCATTAAGCCTGCTGTCTGAAACAGGCCACAGAGTCAATGGACTTTGTTTTCAGTACAAAATGAAAAACTTGATCAGTAGAGTGTCCACAGCACCACATGTAGGCAGACATATTTGACAACAGATGATCATAAAATTTCTAGACAATTAAGAGTTGCATGTACCTCAGGAATTTGAAATTAGAGGCAGAAGTTGGAGTCCTGTTTGCAGCAGAACAAATCTATTTTGAAACTTGAGTGTTTGGGGGGACACGGACTTGTTGCACCTCCCCGAGGACAGAGGCTGTGTATTGTGTTGTGTGTGAGCATCCCTGTGCTTGTTAATGAGACGACAAATCGGGGACCCACTACTACTGGGTCCTGCTACTGTTACTAGAGGTCAAACATTCAACCAGTACCTTTTTAAATCAAGATGAAATTGGTCTGATCATATAAGTTAGTAACAGCTTAATCATAGGTCAGTTTTTCACGTCCTGATTTTCTGAGCCTTCATTTTTAAGCACACCTCTGCTGTTTGTTGCATGTTTTTGTTGAAATTGTTTTCTAAATGTCTCTGTGTATTCAGGTAGGACCTCCTACTAGGGCACAACTAATTGTGTGACGCTGGTCAGTCATACATTTCTGAATTCACTGTCATTGCATGTAGATTCATGCATTAATGAATGTTTCTTCTTTGTTGTTTTGTAGCTCATGTCTTCATCTGATCGCTTTCTCCTGACATCTGAGCTCCAATCAACCAAAAACACGACTTAACAAGTAAAGTAATTAGTCTCAAAACCAATTAATTTAGTCACTCATCAATGCTAGGAAAAAAAAAAATACATGAATTTTAAGTTTACGAAATTCGGGTTGAATTGAAAGAAAGAAATGTCAGCATGGCATCAAAAGAGTCTTGCTCATGTGACCTAGATAAATAGTACTAATTCACATTACTTTTTCTCCATTATTTGTGCTCTCAGGGTTATCCCATGAAGCCAAATTAAGGAAACCTACCGTAAGTCTTGTGTGTCTTTCTTGTCAGCGGTTAGCTACGTATGTAGTAGTTTGTCTTTGATGGATGGTGCTTTTCTTTAGGATAATGTGGCCACTGCCATTTTTTGCAGTTTCCTCTGTCCAGCCATACAGGAGCATTTGTATTTAAAAGACACGCACAACAAAATATATTTTCATCCACTTTGTTATAAATAAATCAAGTTTCAATTGATTTGTTTCTCACTGGCCAAGCACTTTTTAAATACAGCACTTATTCTCTATTTCATCAACACACTTCAACTAAATTGATTATTTACTTTCCAGACTTCCAGAAATAATCTAGTTTTGGATTTTTTTCTCATTTTAATTTTTTACCCCCTAAATTAAAAGCCTAAAGTGTGGGTTCAGATCTGCGTATCAGCAACCTGTATAGGAGACAAACAGTGTTGCTGAAAGATGTCAGGTCTTGCTCAGAGATCTAGCAGTGAAAATGTGAGTGGGTTGACGAAGCAGCACAACAGATTTTGATATCTGGTCATTAACTTCCCTTGTGTTTGAGTTGTGTTTGGTGTAGGTTAAAATGGTTTACATGAACTTGTAGCAGTTTGTCCTATTTAATATGATGTACAGCATGAATGTGTTTTTACATAATTAGTGTGCTGCTGGATGCTGTTTGTTGCAGAGTTCACTGCACATGACAGATTCATTTAAACACAGAAGGTAGGAAAGAAAACAAAACTCTGTGCATCAGGTACCCTTTTCCCCATATTTATTTGAAATTATTTCAATGATAAAAACATGGTTGATTAACATGAAATGACCACAGGGTTTTTGCTCTTTGAGTGGACAAGGTGAGAACAAGAGGAGACAAAGGTGTCAGGTCACATGTGACATGGGGAGCATTCATCCGGGACAGGAAGTGTGGTTCCATTTGTTGTTCTCAGTTGTTATGTCATGCGCCACCCAGACCCCACCTTCACAACAGTACCTGATCTTAAAAAAAAAAAAAAAAAAAAAAGATCCTCAAAATGTTGGCTCGTTGGTCAGCCCTCACATATCCATTTAGTTCATTCCCCCTTATGGCCAAACATCCAGAGAAGTGCTACAGAGTCTGCTCTATGAGACCAAGGCTCACCAACTGGAACAAAGTTATAATCATTTCTCTTTCCTATATTACACACTTTTTACAACATAAAAATAGATCAATAACTATGATTACCAAATTCCTGTAAATATACAATATTTGTTGCATTATCAAATAAACTTGTTTCTATTTACTTTGTTGTCATCATCTTCCCCCCTAAAAAACAAAAGAACAAATAAAACCCCAAAACACTGGTACCAATGAGACAGATTTGTGTAAGGCAAAGACCAGCAGGAGGCGCTGCATCACTGAGAATGAAGAATCTGACCTGAACAAGCATTTTTTTGTGTTCATTTCACCTGCCTGGTTTTTTAGTCCAACTATAATGTAATTAGTGTTTTAAAGTCAAGCTTAAAGAAAAGTGAAGTTAAGAACCTCCATCTGCTTAAATAGTTTTCTGGCACTTAAGTATTCCGTTTTTTGGTTAGCTGTTACCAACTACAATCTGTACAAACGTCTTCTTGCATAGCAATTAAACAATATCGTCTTTCTCTGACCGTACAGTCCTTCTGTAAAAACAAAGAAAGGGGCCACCAGCAGCAAAAGTAAAGTGATAGATTCAGAATAGAGTTAAGCTTTTAGACTGACTTCCTTGGATAGGAAGTTGATAAATTTTCCCTTATGACCTGTACACTGCAAACCTGTGGCTAAATTATACATACTTGGTCCAGTAAACAAAAAATAATTTAGTGTTTGCCTCCGCTGTGGAATCACACAGGAACCACAGTGTGTCGGAGAAAGATGCTGGCTATGTGGACTGCAGTGTGCAGTGTCAGAAACATTAAGGAGAAATAAGTGACAAACCCTCATAGTTCTAGTATTTCGTAGAATTAATGTGAAATCATTCTGATCTTAGGGCCTTTTCTGTAACCGTATGTGCATCAGTAAGGGTCATGCACAGTGTCTCGGTTTGCAGATAAACTGCGTGCAACATCACCTGAAGATGGAAGTACAAACACCCCTATTAAAGGAGAGGGAAAAAAAAGCAGGAAATGGTCCCACTCCAAATGTAAAAATAAACAACTAAGCAAAGCTTCTGTCAGAACTTGGCAAGCTTTCCATTACTGCATTATGGTCCTGATTAAAGAGAGAATTTAAAATATGTCAGTTACATATGAAACTTTCCTTATTCTGTGCAGTTAATTTGACTCCTCCCACTTTTGGCACACTCTTGGCAAACACAGAGTTTGGAAATCAAACGCACCTGGCACTGCTGGAATGGCTATTTAAGACAAAAACTACCCCCCCCCCTAAAACCGTCATTAACCCCCACATTCATGACATTATCAGTTTTGTGGGGAAGTGTAATACATCTCCTAAAAAAAAACATAAATTCAAAGACAGTTTCCATTCGTAGTGTTGAATATTCCCCCACAGATTTATGCCGACACCAAAAGAATAAAATCAAACTAAATCAAAGATGTTACTCAGGATTGTGAGAATCTCCATTATTATCATGAATATGCATTTAAAAAACGATGGAATGCATAGATTTGGAAGTGTTCGGAGTTTGGTCCTGATATGTCGTGTCAAACAGACGCCTCTACGCCCGGTCGGCAGAGGAGAAGTCGAGGTGGTCACAGTCAGAAAGTCCGTTTCTCGCCTCCGAGTGGTTTTTGAACTCCTGTGCAAAGACAGACGGTGACGGCGGAGTAGTGTCAAACCTGCGTGCTGTGGTCGTGTTTGCTTTGCCACTGTGCTTCCAGCTGGTGGTTTGGTTTGTTAGTG
>JAPXVT010000022.1:14427630-14439210 GCA_029823135.1 Acanthurus reversus
GGTCTCTTAAATTAAAAAAACTTAGCAGAGGGTGAGACACAGGAGAAGTAGCAAGACTGTGAGATTAAAGTCAACAGTGAGAGACTAAAGCTTAAATATGCTGTAAACCTGGACTAGTTTGGCTGGAGAATACATAACTTGCAATGAAGTGTCAATTTAAGTTTTTAAATTTCTATAAATAAAAAAACAGAATGGCAGCGTATCGGTAAGAATCTGGTGATACAATATGTATCGAGATACAGTAGTTACGATACGATATGGTAAGCAAGATGATATAGTGCAGGATTTTTCAGTTGAATTTTCGGACAGTTGTCATAGTATAAAGAACACACCACAATATTCATAAAATCTGAGTGAAAAGTTTTTGTATGGAATCAGAATATCATAGCAATACTTTTTTTGAAATAGCAATTGAGGATTTAAAAAAACAAACAAAATGAACGACTGCCATGAATCTTTACATGCAAACTATTAAATAAAAATTAATAATGTTTTTGACAATCGGTATTATATTGCAAACACAATATCACGATATCGATAGTGTCAGTATTTTCTTACACCCCCAAGCATGTTGATGACGTCACCCTTTATTTCATTCATAGAGTGAATAAAGTGACTGAGGGGCAGAATAGGTTGTGTTGATTGTTAATGTTAATTACCTTGTTACCTTAGTTGACTCCACCCACCTCACACTGAACGTGACTTCACTGTGTTAAATTAAAGTAGCTTTTGGTGCTAAATGTTTATGAGATTATTGTTACCCATCTAAATAGAGATTATTCTTAGCTCTTGGGGACATCTGTCAATCAATCAGACTTTACTGTATAGCATTTTTTTTTATGCTTGTAGATCAGAGGAACACCACAAAGCACATGGACCTCTAGAAAGTAGCTTAGCTATGTGCAATATATGTTAATACAAGAGCCTGATCGAAATATAGTTTTGCCAATATTACCGGTATTGGAATATTGCAGATACATCTTTTCGGTGCGTATGTTCTCTGACACGTGCCAATATTAAAACAGTTTTTTAAGGAAAAAAAAAATGCTTGGACTAGTAATTTAAAATGCTGTAATTTGGTAGTTTGTCCAGCAGAGGGCAGTTTATTAAATAAGTAATAGTGAAATGTTCGCTGTATAGCACATTGATGTCTATCTATCTATCTATCTATCTAATATACTGTAAATGTGATGTCTAAATCTAAAGAAAACATTGAAAATAGAAAACTTAACATTTATTGATTCTGTAGGTTCAGATCTTTTTTTTAATTTTTAATAACTCATCTTATCATATTAATTAACTGAACCCATTAGAATGATTAAAATCATCATATTGTGGAGTGTCAGCATGCAGGCAAAAAGATGTTTTGATCTTATTTTGAAATGTGTATGATCAGACAAAAGATGGGGAAAATATTTCAAAGACCACAAGCAAACCCAGGAACATAGTGAACACCATAATCAAACGTGGAGGAAATATGTTGCCCAGCAGCTCAGGCTTTTCCTTCAAGATGGATGATAGCGTAAGAGGGAGGCTCATCAGGGAAGCCAAGAGGCCACAGCAACCTTCAAACAAGGGCAGCACTGTATGGTGGAGTTCGACCACTCTGTGTGCTTAAAAACCTCCTTGAGTGTCTTGCGTTGTTCTGGGCTGAGTGGTAAGAAAAATGGAAAATGGAACATGGAAGCCGGTACGGTCTTAATTGCACAAGCAGACATTTTTCAGTCTTGACAAAAGAGAGCGCACGATCTGCAGCCTGATGAAAACAGGATACAGGGCTTTTGGTGTTAATTACTAAAGAAAAGCTTGGCATATAGCCCATCAGTGCAGTGTTACTCTGTGGGTGTAACACAAATACATCACTTTGCACCCTTCAAATCCCCAGAATATAGTGTAAAATGTGAGCAGGAAGATGAGAGCATCATGCTGTGGGCTCCTCCTCAGCAGCAACACAGGCTCTGGTCAGCTAGAGGGGGGAAATTAATAATTCCAAATACCAACACGCTATGAAAACAATCTGCTGCACTAATGAAGAATATAATTTTTTAACATCACACTCATCAGAGACAACAAAAGGATGGACTGTATGAGCAGTATCAAGGAGGCAAAGGGCTGGAAGAAACATAATGTTATTTTATTCAGTGGTCTTTAATTAGAACACCAGTCAAACTAGAGTGAATATCTGCAACACTGGTTGGTTGCCAGTCAGTTTAAAAAACCCTTATTGTTTCATATTTGGGACTAAAAATCTAACTGTTGTTGCCTCTGCTGCTTTGATTTAAACCAAACTTTTCCATCTGTCTCTTGCAAATCCTCCAATTTTATGGATGTATAACAATAAATCACTGGATTTCACCTTTAAAAGAAAACCCCAGTTTGTCACAACTTCACTCTTATTGTGCGATCAGTTATGACAGATGTTTTAATCACCAGTTTATTTACTAAACAGACATCTCTGTATCCAAGGCAGAGGGTTTGAGAAACACAGTTTGATCAGATTATCTAAACCTCTTTATCTGGAAGCAGAGGAAAAATTGAAAGCCTCTCTGAGGAACTTTCATTTTGTGTTGACTGTAACGGCGTGTGTGGACAAAAGTGGTACAGCTTACTGTCATAAAGAAAAATATCCTCCTGTTTCCAACCATAGATAGTAAAAAAAGAGAACAGTGGGTCGATCATGCTTGTACACAACAAATCATCTCTTCTTCAAGGGTGGCTTTAGGGGGTGGCTACTCAAGCCCCAAATGTTTTTCCAAAAGCCCTGGATCTATTTTACGTTGGGGGGGGGGCTGACGAAGAAGTGGGGCCTGAAGAAGAAGTGGTTCCTTTTCATTCATTCACCACACAAGCTGAACTTGTGTTGAGTCCGGTTGAGTCTGTTGACATCGGCTGATATGGATGTAAGAGCATTTTTCAAAAAGCAGCAGCCACTGCCACCGTCAGAAAGTGCTGCTACATCATCATCAGCAGAAGTAGCAGCAGCAGCTGGCCACGGGTGAAGTTTCAGGTTTGTGAATCTGCAGATTTGGAACACTCATATTAGCAGCTTGAGTTAGTAAAGTGACAGGTGACTGATATTGCCTGCTAGCTGACTATCAGTAACATTAAAGCAACACTATATAACTTTGATCGAGACCCATTGCTTCAAAAAACAAAACTGTAACTTAATTCATTCAGCTGCTGCCAGTCGACCAGCCTAAAACATGGATTTCTTTCAAAATATGACGTTTGAACTGAATGATAAATGGTCATGTGATTAGGGTGAGGGGAAGCTGAATCCAGCTGTGCGAACGTCCAGGTTTGCTAAAGATCATCAGCTGAACTGGACGAACTGGAGAAGACCAGTCCCTCTCGTGTGATATTGCTTAAGTAGCTTATATGACATTTTCTGGCTCAGTGGCTCTCAACCTTTTTGGGGAACTGGACCCTCTGCATATTTCTGCAGACGTTTTCGCCATTTCTCCCTGTTGCTACTTTACAGAGTAGTTCTTCTTTGCCAGCTTTATTTTTCTTCCTTGAATAATGGTAGTTGTCATCATCTTCTCACACTGATTCCTAACTAGACGTGACGTGAGCGACCTCATGTGGATGAAGTGCGATACACTGTCCAGACTAACCATGAGCGACGTCGCAGCAGGAGGAGCGGCTGAGTTGGTTAATGACAGGAAGTGGGGCGGAAATGAAAGGACGTCAGCGTCAGTTTCAACAAATCAAAATAGTCCGGAGGCGGACCAAGTGTGTGAAACTTCGCTCGATTAGAGACGAGGAATATTTCCAGCAAGCAACACGTCACTGTGGCTGTTACTGTCACTGGGCTCCAGTTACGACATCCTCACTGAAAAAAAAAAAAAAAATGAAAGTGATCAGCTGTTCACTTGCTTGCTCACTCGCATTGCGTCTAGTTAGGAGTCGGTGTTAGTGTTTGTAACTTAATTTCAAGTGCTGTACACTGAATTTAAATGAGTTTTTAACAACACGTTCCTGCAAACTTTTAACAGTAAAAGCCTTATTAAGAAGTAATGTTGTCCATCCACTGAAAAGTTAGAGGGCTCTTAACAAGAAGAGATTATAGGAAGTGTTGAATTTATATTAGAAGCATAATGCTGTAACTTAAAAATGAAGATGGGAGTGAATCAAAATGAGGCTTCGTATAATATCTGTAAAATATGACATATATTTGTGTCAAACACGGGGAATTGGAAACAAAAGCCTGTTACCTTTTGTAGTTGACCTGAATAAATATCACAGTTGCTGTTAGAGGAATAATGTGTTTATGTCTGTAAAGGTCACAGAATCTTTTTGAAATAAATGCAATTTCTCCCCAGACCACTAGGGGTCCATGAACCTCCAGCTGAGAGCCACTGATGAAGCCTGCAGTGCTGTTTGTCTAATATTAAATTGGCCTGACGGCTCACCTTCATCATTGTGACAGACCCCAGAATACTCGTAGACACGAGTATTCGTGTCCCCCCCACAGCAGTCTGCTGTCCCAGACACACAGATTTAGACACACACACGCACAAGTTTTAGTAACAGTTTGTCAGTCTGCATCATATCTGTCAAAACAAACAAAAAACACTGATCTTTATTAACTTGACATCAGCATCCTAGCATGAGAGTGACACGAGGTGCTGACAAACAGCCTCACTTATTCACTTACAGTATGTGATGTCACGGTGTGGCTGACTGTTCTAGTTCTCTGATTGATTAAGTTGCTTTCCAGTGCTTTTCTGACCTGAGTCACGCAGATAGCATAAAACTTGGCGTAGTTGTAAATGATAAGGTCATGAAATAAGAAACCTACAGTCACTGTAGTGGACATGTTTAGAGAATGACACCTGGTATCGCAGGTTGCTGGCATAGACATGTGACTTAGTCACTCAATACAGAAAAATGTAAATATTGCAGGTATTAGTCATCGTGTAACCTACTGCTTTTAATATGCTGCAGTTCTGTCTAATTGGATTTTTAACCTTTTAAAGTACTCACTAATGCCAGACATGAAAACAGACATGATTTAAAGGGTTTTTTGGCTAAATTGTTGTCCAGTTCCTTTCCAACTTATTGAATATTACTGTCTTGGTTCTGATCTCAGGCCTGAAGGTAAATTCCTCTCGAAATAAATGTAGGGAATAGATTCCACTTTTGATCAGTGTCAAGCGACTATACTCTGTTGTAATTTTATTAACAGTTTACTAAAATTTACTTGGCTCACAGATTATGTTCACCTTTACTTTTTTCTTCTTTCAGACTGTTATGATTCCGGGTCCAGAGCTGAAGCCCGGCCAAGAGTTTGAGGCCCTCAACTATCAAGTTCCCAAACCAGAGGCAGTTCAGTGGAACAAATAGGACTCTGGCCAGCGCTGCTCTTTAGTGAAACCACAGTGGTAACTTATTATGGGCCAAATGCTGTTAAAAATTTGGCTGTGGCTAATTAGTTTGCCTCCTTCGGCACCAAACCAGACTTCCTTTGGAGGCCCTTTTCTCTAAATACTGCTGGCTGCTGAAAAGCTGGAGGCAGCAGTTGAGTTTTAGGATGAACAAACCACTGTGTCCTGCAGCCAGTAAGCTTCGTCTTTCCTGCAACAGATCATCATGCAGCGGTTTGGAACAGGCCTTTTCATGGCCTGAAATTGGTTTGACCCATTTCCATGTTTGTTTGTTTTTCATTATACTAACTTAATGTGTACATGCAAAATAATAATAAAAACAAAGTACAGATTTCCACAAATTATGTGGTTGGGTTATTTCTTGATAAATATGTCGCTTGTTGAAAAAGGAAGTATAAAATAAAGCCTCCCATCTATTTTTGTTCACAATAGTAGTTTTCAGAGTTTTTCTATATCAGAAAAAAAATCTTTCATAGAAGACACAATGCACATGTAATTTAAAACAACATACACTGTTACTCTATGCAGGTCAATAGTTGTGTTTACAACAATATTAGATCTTTTTAATGTGACAACAAATTACAGTACATTCTTAAAAAAAAAACACTGACATGCAACAATGCTCACAAAACTAGTTCAGTCCATTAAAATAAAACTTGGTGCAGTGTTCGACGAGATCTCTGAATGAAAAACTGGAGTCACTGGAACACGTGTTACAAAACACTGACATCTGATTTTACATGTGACTCAATGGCATAAATACACAAAACTGTTCACAATGGAAGTTTTGTTTACTATAAAACTTCTTCCAATACTGCTTTTTTCAAAGTTGCAATAGTCTATTATCTAAACCACACAATTGATTCAGAACTTTAGAAGATAGTAGTACTAATGTCAGACATGAAATGAAGGGCCACTCTTAAATTATATAAATTTTTAGCTAGTAATCATGATGTCTAACAGCCATATCCGTCACACCTTTGACTAATCCATAAACTGATTTAATCCATAAAATCTGTCTTATGATGTCTCCAGTAATGCTGGTTGTATGCGTATCACTGGAGTCATGCAGAGGAATCTCATTTCATCTAGTTCCTATCAAAGACTCAATGGAATATTTAAGAATATAAAAGTGGTGCCCAAGATGTTACTTTTTTAACAATGAAACTGCATAATGAACCTTGAAAATTTGTAGATTTGAGCAAAATCTCAACTAGCTATCATTTAACAAAAGGGGTTATGCATTATTTTCATTAAAACTGAGGCATCACCTCCATGACTCACATCATTTGCAGCATTTAGATTGAGTCGGGGTAGCTGCAACATTACTGTCCAACGTAATTTAAAGTTCTCTCCTGTAACAAATATTTAAAAAATAATTTTTCAACATTTTTTTGTCCCATTAAAATACAACTGGTGTCGGATGCGATGCATTCACATAAAAAGCATTGACTTGACTTTCAAATGCTTGGATGCAAAATTATGCAGCTTTCACTAAAGTTTATGGAGATTTATGCAATTTTTGGCATTGTTTCCTAAAGTGGCAGAATGCTATTCTCTCCAATTGACTAGATAAAAATAGAGTAATATGTAACTTTAGCCTTTAGTCATGAAAGCAGCCACTTCAAGCAAACAGCTATGCATAGTTTTGTCAATCATTATTTGATAGAAATGTAATTTGACATCCATTGTACTTTGTGGCACTGCTTTACACAAAACACTTCCTTCTGCTTTGAAAACAAAATTTTCACAAAAGAACAAAATGAAGACTAAATCTGGTGTATGCTGGTTAAGCTTTGATCTTTCTTTAAGCTCTGTCTCTTAGGTCATTTGCTATATTTGTGATTCTAAGCACTGCGATTTTTAACATATTCACATGTGCCATTGTTCCAGCTTACTGCAATACATATTGCATTTCCTAATTCTCACCTCAAAAACATACAAAGACACAAAAAACATTTTCATTTCAATGAAGGATTAGAAGCAGGAAGAAAAGGGACTTAATCTAAATGCCTCAGATGCCCTTAAATTAGTTTGTTGCAGGATCAGAGACAATCAGCGTGCAGTAAGTGTTCCAGTTACCAGTTACAAATGTTTTCTGTCAGGTTTGCTACACTTACTTTGTCCAGCTCATCAAGTCTCTACTGCAAACTTCTTTGTCGGGCAGTGGCATGGCCTAAATGGGTAGTTCAACATGAAATAACAGAGCGTTAACTTCTGTCTGTGATTTTACCAAGTAATTGTCCGACAGAAAGAGCCTTCGACTGCCAGATGCAAAGGAGCGTCTGTGAGCTCAAGTTGCACCCTGACCTTCAAGTGGAGCTGGGAAGTTCAAGAAACAAATTCTCCTCCAACCTTCAACGTTCAACACAGTACCACCAAAATAATTTTAATAGTTGACATTTTCTGATTTAGTGGGAGGGGTCAAAATTGAAAAACAAATGCTGGTTAGGTCACAAGTCAGGTGGGAATACAAGAGCTTCAGCAGCACATTCTGCATCATCCTCTTCATCTTCCTCAGGAATATTTTCAGGCTCCCATGTAAAAACATCTGAGGCATTGTCTGTGAATGAACCAGATCTGCAACTTACCATCTCCCAGGGGCACAATGCATCACGCCGGCCCAGGGCTAAGTTTTCTTTAGACATTTCTATCTGCTCTGAGCTAATACCAGCTGGAGTCTCATCTATGCTGCATGGCCCTGTGTTCTCTGTGATTTCATCTTTGTTACTGTTGGTAATATCGACTTTGCTTTCAGTTGAGCTTTGTGGATCCTTGGATTCCATGGGACACTTGTCTGTTCCAGTGCTGTCTTGCTTTATGACAACAACTTGATTTTCAGTCTCCCACGGACAAACATCTGCCCGAGCACTATCTTGCTTTTTGAGAACTTTTGGCTCTTCTGTCTCCCATGGACAAACATCTGTCCGAGCACTATCTTGCTTTTTGAGAACTTTTGGCTCTGTTGTCTCCCAAGGACAAACATCTTCCCGAGCACTATCTTGCTTTTTGAGAACTTTTGGCTCTTCTGTCTCCCAAGGACAAACATCCGTCCGAGCACTGTCTTGCTTTTTCAGAACTTTTGGCTCTTCTGTCTCCCATGGACAAACATCCGTCCGAGCACTGTCTTGCTTTTTCAGAACTTTTGGCTCTTCTGTCTCCCAAGGACAAACATCTTCCCGAGCACTGTCTTGCTTTTTCAGAACCGTGGGGGATTCTGTTTCCCATGGACAGACATCTTTTTGGGGATTTTCTTGTCTTTGTAGCTTTTCTGATGCTTTTGATATTTCAGGTTTTACTGAGCCTGCTTCCTCTGTATCCCATGGACAAATGTTTGCATGAATTGTGTCTTGCCTTATATGACTCTCTCCTGATTCTGCCTTGTTATTATCCCACGGACAAACATCTGCTAGTCTTTCCTGTCTTTGTAACACAGTGTTGGTTGTTGAAGTTTTTTCATGGGACTCAGTCTGCCAGGGACATATATTTTCTCTTGTGCTGTCTTTCCCTTCAGTGTGTCTTGAAGCTGCTGTCAGAGATGAGGCACTTTTTTGTGAGTCGTCTTGTATGTCTTGATGTGTAGTCTCCCAGGGACAAATATCTACCTTGATGGTCAGTTTTGAGGTGGAATCTGTGATTGTTGCCTCTGTGTTCCCCTCTTCCCATGGACATATGTTTTCAATGATTTTAGGGGGATCGGGGAAATCCCATGGACAGCTTTCTTCTGTCTTGTTCACTTGTCTACCCAAAGTCAGGCCAGGGTATTTTGCATTGTGTTGTTGCTCATTACTTTCTTTTGATGTACTGGGATAGACAGCAGGTCTCATAACTTCTTGTCGAAAGGGCACTGTCAGCTTTCCCTTGGTCTCCAAAGGATTTAGGTTTTCATATACAACTTCAGCTTTGTCCTGAACATCCCAAGGGCAAATATTAGCATATTCATTGTCTTGTCTTAATACACATTGGGGAGTTTCTGCAGTCTCCCAGGGACATATGTCTGCTGCATGTTTCAGAGACTGTTGTGTCTGTAAATCTTTTGATGGATTAGAATGATAGATAACAGGAATTTCTTGTGATTCCCAAGGACACACATTACCATGGGGACTTACTTGTCTTCTTGCATTTCCTTGCTCTTGAGATTCCCATGGACATACATTGGATGGCTCAGATACCTGGGATTCCCAAGGACAGACATCTGTTTTAATACTCTGCTGCTTCTTTGGTCCTTCTCCCTCCTGTAAAGTACTAGCTCCATCCCATGGACACATATCTGCATGGGAAACATTACGGACGGGTGTAATTCGATTACTACCTCTTCTGTGTGTTGAAGGAGTTCTACAGCTGCTGGCAGTTTCCCAAGAACTTATGCTACCACGTTTGCTGTTTTGCCTTGATAAAAATACATTTTCATATGTGCCATCTTTTTGCATATCATCCATGTCCCAAGGGTAGACAGCAGATTTTACGATCACCAGCCTCCTTGGGCTTCTGTCAGAAGAATCTCCGGAGGACAGTCTAATGGCGTTCTGCTTCACAAGGCATGGTTTTCCGTCTGTCGTTGTCATACTTCTTTTTTGCAGTGACCTCTTTTCCATGCTAGGACGTCTACTAGATGTTCCTGATCTTGGTGTTGTGGAAGCACTTTCCTGACTTTTTTGTGAAACAGAATCCTCTTTATGTAAATTTCCATCTTTACTTGACTTGCCTCCCGCATCCATGGATCCCATTATTGATTTCACAGAGAGCCACTTAGTAGTTGTGGTACGGAAGGAGAAGACACGTTGATCTTTTGTGACTTTTGGTCTTGGAGAGCCTGGTGCACTTGCAGACACAGGGGCCTGAGGTTTGGGGGACTCAGTTTCTCCTTGGATTCCCTTGTCCTCTGAAGGGTTATTTTTTTCAGGTGGCAAATGGTCCCAGGGACAGATGAGTGCTTGTGGAGATGGTGGCCCTTTTTCATCATCATCTTCAGATTTTGCGTAGGTGACATGCTTTTGATTTTTGTCCCCTGATTGTTCTGGCTCTACCTCCCAAGGGCAGACCTCAGCCTTGTCATATGACTCTGACTGGAGAGCACTCCTAGTCTGGTCACCAATGGATATGCTTTGTCTGGACCTTGTCAGCATTGTGCTGGCCCTGTTAACCTTTGGTATGTTTTCCATAGAATGGGTGGTAGTTGAGGTTAGACTCCAGGACTTATGAAGCCTGGTGTGATCAGGATGCAGGAGATTGGTATCAATTGTCAAATTTTGGGCACTGGCTGACTTACAGACCCCTGGTGGAATATCCAAGGAATCAGTCTCAGACCGCCGTGAAGATCTCTTAACATCATTGGCCTTCAACATGGAGTCACACAAAGAAGAGTCTCTTTCCCTGACATAATGTTGATCACTTTGGGACTTTCGCATGGATGGTGATGGTGTTTTCATTGAACTTCTGTAACTGATGCTGACCGAAACTGTATCTGGAGTCCTCCTGAAAGACTCAGACTGATTCACACTTCTACTGTGGAACGACCCATCTTTCTCCTCACGGCTGCACTGCCGACTCATGGTTTCTGGGATCTCAGCAATGCGTCTAATAATGGATCTCCCCAATGTACATCGAGAACTTCGCTTCTTTGACAAGTGAGGGTTGTTTGCAGTCATCTTCTTTGTCTTGTGGACTTCTAATTGTGCATATAACTTCTTCAGTTCATCCTGATGCATATGAGGAAGGGTGGGAATTGATGAATGAATTGAGGAAATGGTTGAAATGATTAAGGGGAGGAAAAAATATGGACAATAACAACATTTAAAAGAACACAATTTGGGATAAGAAAAGGAGAAAGGGAGGAGAAAGGTTATACAGTACATGTGATAATTCTATTGTTGATTGTACTTACTGTTAATTTATGGTCTAAATTATAATACATTTAAAATATGTTTAAGGGGTCAATATGTAATTAGTGACTCTACTTGTGGTCTTAACAGAAATTTAAGAACATTTATTTTCCTTATTTAAATGTGACCTTTCGAATTTCCACCGCCTTTTGCAAATTATGTCCCAATTCCAAATGATAACATCGTTCTGAGGGGACAAGAGAGTTTACCCGAAAATCATCTGGGTCCACACTGGGCTCACTCCAAGCAGAGTGAAAACTGCTGTTAAGGTATGAGCCAGACCGCCGAAGGTCCACTTCATCTTCATA
>JAPXVT010000022.1:14720200-14733013 GCA_029823135.1 Acanthurus reversus
ATCTCAAAAATCTGATTTCATGTGATTTTTTTGCCATACAAACTTAATATAATCAATCTGGATACAATCTGGACGTGCCAAAAATCCGATTTGGGCTGGCAGTCTGAACAAGGCCTGATGAAATGTCTAAGAGCAACAACAGCTTTACTGTGAAACATTTAATATGAGTTATGACAAAGAAGATAAGGAGCAACAAAAAGCTGTCACAACATCAGAAAACAAAGCTTGTACTTGTTCTGAATGAGTTTCAAATGTATATTTACTCTTGTAACACAATCAGAAAGTATGTAAAACATCTCTTAGCTTTATTATTAATGTGGCTGCTGAAGAACAGATGCTCCGCTCCGTAAACGTTCATGTTACACAGAGCTTTGACATGATATCTGCGGTGTAGTGTCAGTAAATTTTGAGAAAATACAGAGCTTGTTTATCCTGTGCAAAAGCATTACAAGAAAAACAGACATGGGAATTCATTTCTAAATCATTTGGAGTCTCCTGGTGAGAGATTAAGTTTGACATGGACACTTTTTGGGATCTAAATGTCCAAAGTGACCATGATTTCAGAATGTTTTCAGAAAAACAGAGCAAACCTCAGGGTTTGTTGGCAGCATTTCAGCCAGAGAACTAGCCACACACACACACACACACACACACACACACACTCTGTAGCCCTTAAGTTATAGTTGGAATAGTTGGACAAGGACCACAGTCTAAAACGGACACACACTCTGCAGCAAATCAGCGACACTTCTATAAGTCAGCCTGGTCACGTCTCATTCCAGTCAGGTCAAAGAGACAAATAGTGCGATGCAACAAACACTACAGTCACAGTGGCACGAAATGAACAGCGTTGTTTCGTTGGGATGCAGGATGTCATAGCATGGTTCTTGTAACTGAAAGGTCACAGGTCTGATCCTAGACACAGTTAAATGCACACGTGTTCTGTTGCAAGACACTTAATCTTTCTCCTGTCATTCAATGCGCCTCACTCTAGATCAGTGTCAGATAAAAGCCGAAAAGTTACATTAATTATTTTAATCCAAGATGAGAAACTGCAATCTTTGACGGCTGCCAGCAAAAAATACAAATGACTGAGTATTGAAATCATTGGCTATCGTCTTAAGTAACAAGCCGCATGATGGTTTTAAAATAAACTAAATGAAACCAATTCTATCTGCCACTTTATCTTCTCTCTACTGTGGATTTCATGTTTTGGCTTCTGGCCTGGAGTGAGACTGTAGCCCTTTTTGGCAGGACCGCAGGAGCCGATCAGCCCAACAAACACATTTATTGCTGAGTGAGTGAGTGAGTGAGTGAGTCTACATCTACATTGCTGCATCTCTGATTTATGATGGAGTCTTGAGTCAGGGTGTGACGGGTGTGACATTTAGCAGCATCAGCGTCAGCGTCTTCTGTCAAGATAAATGTCCAACATATGCATCAAACAGTTAAGTGATTAAACTGCATAAAAATGGTTGGAAAACTCTGACAACAATAGCATAACACAGTCATAAAAATCCATCTGGTAAAGAGCTGCTTCTGCCTGAAATGCGCCACAATCGTATGTAAGGTTATGTGTACAAAAATTTCTAGGTTACGTGTTTACACCAGCCAGCCAGTTTACCCATTTACAAAAACGCTGGCTTGCCTCTGGTGCATTCTTTGACACCACCTCCGGAGGCGGATCAGGAATACCCCCCATAGCCGCCTCTGTAACTTTTATACAGATGGCGAGGTGGGGAAAAGGCGCACAGAGGGAGCCTTGAAAAGGGTGTGCAAAGGGGGTTTTACCACAGCACATGACTGGTGGCTTCGTTTAAATAAAAGAGTTGCAGAAAAGTAGCTAAAGTGCCACATAAAGTCCTGAGGTCAGTTTGTTCATGTCTCCTCTCTTACACAATGGTTTAGTTGTCTGAAGAGCTCAAGTTGTATGACTGGCTTCAGTCATATGACTCAAGTCAACAACAACAAACAGCGTCGTGTTGCTTGAAGAAGGATGTTTGTCTTGACATCCAAAATGTGTAAATATTTTGGAGATATTCAACTGACAATAAATTCTTATTTTATGGTAGCTGGTGGCTTTAAATTCTGTTAAAGGGGCATTCCCCATTTTTCGTGTTTTTGACCAATCCAGTGCCATTCCTTTTGATAGAGATGATTTTTCAGCTCACTGCATACAGCACAGAGTTTTTTAACCGTCTCGCCGCTAATGCTAATGCTAATGCTAATGCCAGCGCCAGGCAATGGCACCAGCAGCAGCCACTACCAAAGTCTGACTAAACACCCCAAAGTGTGCCCAAAAAAACCACTCAAACTCACCTCAACAGACTGTTGTCATGTTGGACTTGAGTTGGGTTCACTGTGGAGTGTTTAAACAGAGTTTGGTAGTGGCTATTACTGGGTCCATTGTTTTGCCCTAGCATTAGCGTTAGCAGCAAGACGGCGAAACTGTAAATGAGATCAGGACTGTATAGGTTGAAAAATGAGGCCCTATGCCCAAAATTCTGAAATATCCCTTTAACTGGCCTGTGTGTTAAGCTATGTCTGCCTCTTGAAGTTACCTGTGATGCTTTGATACAAATGTTGGTTTTACATTAATGGTGATGAGGCAATCAAAGCAATTTGTTCTCTTTTTTTATTAAAAACATATAAGAAATTTTTTTTCAGATGAGCTATGATAGTCGCTGTGGCTGCAAGGACAAATTTAACAACTCAACTTGCAAAACTCAAACATTATCCACAGAAAATCTCATGAAGGAGACATTACCGTACTGTATGCATGTTGGACTGACATTCGCTTGGAAAAGCACAATAAGCATGTTAAAAAAATGAAAAGAAAAAAGAATTTTAGAGGTGACCGGTTTAATTATCTCTGATGCTTAGCTGTGCTCTTATTTTGACAGAAAAGGGAGACTTCATTGCTCTTGACCTTGGGGGATCAAACTTTCGGATCCTGCGTGTCAAAGTGACACAGGACAAGAAGCAACCGGTCCAAATGGAGAGCCAAGTCTACGAAACCCCTGATGACATCATCCATGGCAGCGGCTCACGGGTAAACAGACATATACACTGACTTGATCAAGTCCAAACAAAGTCTTGAAACATCAGGGTTGGACAGTCTGGTTGCTTCCCAAGCACCGGAACAAACATTGAGAATTCCCTGTGGGTGAGCACACTGGTTTCTTGAAGATTTGCTTCCCAAACAAACCTCGGCAGTTAATGGATGTCACTAAACACACGCACCAGATACTATCCAAACTGTCCGCATGATGAAATCTCTGCCATCAACAAATACTGCATGACTACACTCAAAACATTCACTGTTGTTTCTGCCCTCCGTCAGGCCATCAGTATTAAAGGTCAGGTCGAGGATCATCGTGCACAATGGACTCTGCAATAACACTGAGAGCACTGAGAGTAAAGTCAGACCAGGCTGACCTTGTACAGAACAGCTGGCAGTTGTACTGTAACATGATAACCAAAACATGAGTGACCGTCTGAGTCAGTGTGATTGGATCAGAGCACGACTTGCGCAGAAAGAGCAGAGACAGATGCACTTTAATGAAATGTTTAAGGAACAGCTGGCCCTAAAATGTTATGTACTACATGAACATCTCTGGATATTGATCTGGTAAAACAAAAACATTAAAAACATAAAGCAGAGCAGCCCTCATCACAGCTTTTGAGTTTTGTTTCTAAATAAAAGCCTAAAGTTACTCCAACAAAGAAAAAAGGTTTAAAATCTTCTAAACCAGTTTGCTGAGAATGTAGTGTTCATGTTGTACCTTCATAAATCTCTCGCCTCGTGAAATGTGACACTCAGCCAAAGTTTATTGCCTAAACTAATGCGGTCCAATGCAACAGCCCTGTGATAAATCCTGCTTTCACTCAGGTTACCATGTTCACACTTTTTTTCAACTATCAGATAGATGTTTCATTTATTTATGGTTATTTTGGAGACTGTACATTGCTGCTGAACTGTGTTAAAAGATGTTTCTTATAATTACTCTGCCCTGATTTATATAAAAGGGATCTACAGAATATTAAAAACATTACTGAGTGTAATTAAATACAATACTTTAAACTACAGTTTTCCAAAATCCCAGAGAGTTAAATCAACACCTCATTTAAAAGGTAAAATGCTGCCATGCAAAATGCTCATCTCCCCTCTCTGGCAGTGAGAGTAACTGAATTTAATTAAACTAAATGAAAACCAAACATAATAACCTCCACGAAGGTAAACATTTATGACAGGGAATTAGACTGCATTTGCTGTTGTTAGGTGTGTGGGTGGTTGAGAGCGGAGTAACAAGACAGGAAATAAGTAATAAAGATAAATATGTCACTAATGTTTTGTTCTTTAGACTCTTACTCATCTTTCCAATTTTATTGTACTTGATATCTTTCACATTATGAACATCCATCGTCTGCTAAATTGGTCTTTATTGGTGAATGTGCAATAAAAGTGTATTTAAAAAAATTAAAGATGTCAAACGTTTATTTGTTTATTTATTTGCAGCTCTTCGACCATGTTGCAGACTGCCTGGGCGACTTCATGGAGAAGCAAAAAATCAAAGATAAGAAGCTTCCTGTGGGATTTACGTTCTCATTCCCCTGTGCCCAGTCCAAACTAGATGAGGTACAATGAACAACACTGGAACCAAAAAAAAGAGCAAATGGTTTAAAGTTATCACTGAACCTTAATCAACTTTCAGACTTTTTTTAAAAATACTTTGATGTTTTTCTATTTTCTTTTGTCAAGTCTTGAGAATTGAGGTTCAATAATCAAATGTGAATTGTAGGATGTTTTTTTAATCCATTTTTCTTTGATCTTGAGCTAAAAAATATATTAAAAAAATAGATAAGTGCATCGTTTTATTTAGGAAAAAATATTTTTTAAGAAAATGCCAAATGTTGTGTTAATGGTATGTAAATATGCAGGAAAGTATGGTTGTGGTTGGAATGGCAAAGAAGAGAAATTTCAGACTTGCCAAAGCGATCTAACTTTAACCTGAAGTTTGACTTCATTTTCTAGGCGGTCTTACTGACGTGGACGAAGAAGTTTAAAGCCAGCGGTGTAGAAGGTATGGATGTTGTGCAACTTCTGAACAAGGCCATCAAGAAACGAGGGGTGAGGGTTTTTTTTTTTCTTTCAACTAAACTATTTGCATATGGCATATGAAACAGAATATCATCTCTGGATTTTGTTTTTTTCAGGACTATGATGCAGACATCATGGCGGTGGTGAATGACACAGTTGGTACCATGATGACCTGCGGATTTGACGACCAGCGCTGTGAAGTGGGCATCATCATCGGTAAAGACGCTACAGATTATGAGCATTTCGGAAGAAAAGACTTGTTTATTCATAAAGTTCTGGGCAGTCTGCTTCAATCTTTGATCAGAGCACTTTCACTGGATTGAAAAAACAGACTTAAGCCAACACATACAGTAAATCTTAAGTACTTTACACTACCATGAACACAGTTTTACATGCGGGGGCGCCAAAGGCATTATAAATCCAAATCTGGCCTCTTAGTTCAACGCACTCGACTGCCTCCCGAGCTCCGCAGAGTGAATGTCATGTAGGACCGGAGTCATGCAGCTCTCCATCCTTTCAGGTACAGGAACAAATGCCTGCTACATGGAGGAACTGCGTCACATTGACCTGGTTGAAGGAGACGAAGGACGGATGTGCATCAACACTGAGTGGGGTGCCTTCGGGGACAACGGGTCCATAGAGGACATTCGCACAGAATTTGACCGAGAGATCGACAGGGGCTCCATCAACCCGGGGAAGCAGCTGTAAGAGTTTCCTTCAAATCTTCATGCATTCAAGCTAGAGTTTACCGAGCAGAACTTTCTCTGAGTAACCTCCTACTTTAATACCTGAGGGATACGAAACCATCTCAGATTTCAAGGGGATGAAATTTGTACAGTATGATAACTGTCACTGAAAATGTTGCGGTTTCTTTATGTCTTTGTGTACGGTATACTCACAACCACTATCATGCCCTTGTAAATAAGTGAACACACATGGTCTGATAACCCTCAACTTCCATCCACGGTACACTTCGAAAAAGGTAAACCACTGCCACCTTACTACCTACGGACTACAGAGTGCCCTTTCAAAACTCATATTTTCCGAGTGAGTTCAGGTTAACCCACCAAACACAGTAAGAGCTACTGTTCAAACTGTGAAATATATACAACATGTTTTTTTTTTGTTTTGTTTGTATTTGGATTTTTCAGGATTAAAAGACGAGAAGAGAAAAAAAGGAACAAATAAATAGAACACTACACATGGGGGATTGGGGCAAGTACATTATGATTCGAAGAGGTCTCAAGGTAAAGAGTGACACAAACTGAACGGAAGTTACATAGAAATTAGTTCACAGGTGAAATAGGTACAAGTCATAGGTCTAGATGTAAATTCACAGGCAACAGGCACAGATATGAAACTTTGTGATTCCAAACTCATGAAGGAACATAAACACACAAAAACTACTCTCAGCTCTCAACTCAGATATCTCACTGAAAATATTCCACTGCCCACTAAAACGCCTGTCAACATCTCCCAGAAAACTGGCTGCTCTCTCCACGTTAGGCAGGTCTGGGTTCTCCTCATGCCGTGACTCCTTTGAGAAGCACGCTGGATTTCGCTCCTCCCAGTTAAGAAGTTTTAGCCTCACAACTGAGAGGCAACCGAACCCCCCCAAGGAGTGTGATGATGGGGTTAGCTTTGTTGTCAGGCTTACTGCCCAAAACACAAACAGCAACAGAAAGGGGAGGAGCCGTGTCTAAGGTCTCCGTCATAACAGCTTGCACTTATGACCATAGAGATTTAATAGCTGGACATTTGCAACAAAAGAAATAATGATCCATCAAGATTACAGTTATGCCGCCAGAAATCAGTTGATAAGGATCAGAGTTATATAACTATCTGAGGACAAGTTTAATATACTACAACGCAGCAGTATGTTAGATTTTCTGAGGATCTAATCCCTTTTTGTTCTGGTCATAATTTGCCTCATCAGGAGCAAGTTCACTGTTTTTGGTTCCACTATAAAATTCAAAAGAAATAAACAAAGATGTTCATTTCCAAAACTCTATCCCACCAGTCAGCAGCGTCTCAATTCTATTGTGGAGAATTTGGAGAAGAGAAGATGGAATGATTAATCCAAAGTGTATCCATGACATGCCGTCTGACGATGCTGCTGTGTCTCTCTGCTCAGGTTCGAGAAGATGGCCAGTGGAATGTACATGGGTGAGCTGGTTCGACTCATCCTGGTCAAGATGGCCAAAGAGGGGCTGCTGTTTGAGGGACGGATAACCCCTGAGCTCCTGACGAAAGGGAAGATTGAGACGAAACATGTTTCTGCCATTGAAAAGTGAGTGAGTGATGCCCTAGAGAAAAATATGACTGTTTTCAGCAAAGCCCTGTTCCAGAAAGTTTTGTAGAAATAATAATACATGAATATTGGAAACGTGACTTTAAAATTGGTAATGTAAATAATCATCTGGAGTTTAAAAAAAGAAATATTTGTATTTCAGGACTAAAGAAGGACTGAAGAAATGTATGGAAATTCTAACAAGGCTGGGGGTGGAGCCTTCGGACGAAGACTGTCTGGCTGTGCAGCACGTGTGCACCATCGTTTCCTTCCGTTCAGCAAATTTAATTGCTGCAACATTGGGCGGGATCCTCTCTCGCCTAAAGGAAAACAAAGGAGTCGCACGCCTCCGCACCACTGTGGGTATCGATGGGTCTCTCTACAAGATGCACCCTCAGTGAGTACAATTCAAGAGAGGGAGAGTTGTGATGTAATGTCTCTACATTAGCCCTCATGTTTGCTTTAATGTTCCCTTCCCCAAAAAAATCAAAAACAAAATGAGGTGACAAAATCCTCTGGAATATAAAAGATCTGCTTGTACACCAGATGGTTGCAAGATTACAGTTTGCCATCCGTGAGAAAACTCTCATACCAATCTAAATCACCTCCGGCGACTGACATTTCTTTAAAAAAATAAAAAATCTCTCCAGTATCTTAGAGGACACAATTTTACATTTCATGACACTCATCGAGCTTCTTTGTGTGAATCTTCTGCTCTCTGAACAGATATGCCCGCCGTCTGCACAAGACAGTTCGTCGCTTGGTTCCAGACTCAGATGTCCGCTTCCTGCTGTCTGAGAGTGGGAGTGCGAAAGGCGCAGCCATGGTGACAGCAGTGGCGTACCGTTTGACGGAGCAAGCACGCCAGATTCAGCAGACTTTGGCAGAATTTCGCCTGGGCAAAGCGCAGCTGTTAGAAGTGAAGAAACGCATGAGGGTGGAGATTGAAAGAGGCCTCAAGAAGGAAACCCACAAGGATGCCTCTGTCAAAATGTTGCCTACCTTCGTCCGTAGTACACCAGATGGAACAGGTGACTATAAAAAAAGATACACTGCCAGGAAGACGGGAAGGACCCAGTACTACTACAGTACTAGTACTAACCAGGAGTAGACTTCTTGAACCTTGCAACTTACAAATACTACATTTTTTTGTCAATTGTACACTGATCACTGATGTATTTTCGCTGGTTTCTAATCTACTTTATGCCAGGGTCAAACTACACAACATCAGTCTGACCCATTAGATGTAAGGCCTCAGGTGAGCTTGGAAACGATCAATAAGCATCTGGCGCAACCATCGATCGTTTCATCTCGTGTAGTGTGTCATAATGGATGACAACCGCAGCCGCATCTATGACGCCTCACGACATCCTAACAGAAAGACTAGCATGTTTAATTTTTAGTTTACCTCCCACAACAACTACGTCCCACGAGAAGCGAGCGTTTCCAGTGACATCACACATCATGACCGCAATCGATGATTGGTTGGGGAGCAACGTGTAATCTGTCGTGTCTCTCGGCCACAACACGGCAAGAATTTATGATTCTATAATTGCCTAATCTGACACGGTGAACATCTTAACATGTCTTGCAGTCTGCCCCGATGCTAGTTAAAGTTGCTAAAGATTATTAAAGGGTATACCTGGAAAAGGTCTATGCAAATTTCAAAGGAAATTTTAACCTTCAATAAAACATAAAATTAGCCTCAAGAGAAACATTCTGTTGCATTGAAGCAACACTATGTAACTTTGACAAGCAGAAGACCTCAAGCAGTCAAACAGCAGGTTTAAGTTTGAATAGCAGCAGCTGGAAATATTTTACCCGATACTATCTTTATCAATTTAAAGTTGAGAACAAGTGGATCAGGTTCTTACACATTATTTCAAAAAGATGCAAAGGCACGTTATCCCACACACCACTTGTCTCAGTTTGACTATGGAAACCTCTACACTTTCAAACTAATATTAAAGCGTCAGACAGCATTGTTTCCCCCCAAAATAAATTCAAAACCATGAAAGAAAAATTATTGAGCCTTGAAAGATTGAGTTTTGTTTGTTCTTAGGCTAACAAGGCCTTTTTTTGTGATACAGAAAAGGGAGATTTCCTCGCTCTGGATCTTGGAGGGACGAACTTCCGTGTGCTTCTAGTAAAGATTCGCAGTGGCAAGAGGCGATCAGTGGAGATGCATAACAAAATCTATGCCATTCCCATCGAAGTCATGCAGGGCACAGGAGAAGAGGTAAGGTTCAGTTTTATTTCCCTGTTGCCACTGAGGCTTTCATCCTTATTTGGAAATAATCAGGGTGGAAAAAGTTCAAAGAAAATCTACTTAAGTAGTGTAACATTGAGAAAATTTTAGAAGTAAAATTATTAGTGCAAAAAATGTACTCAAGTAAAAGTAAAAAGTAGCTCATTTAAGATGTACTCAGAGTAAAAGTTACTTAGTAACTTTCTGAGGGGTCGCGAAGGTGTTGAAATATCTACATTTCTGCACGCCATCATCCTTTTGCTGTGTGGGCGTGTGTGTGACTGACTGTTATAACCCTAACCAAATGGAAAAACTTCTTGTTTCAGCTTTTTTTTTTTTTAACTTTGTAATGGAAGCTATTCAAATTAGCTTTAATTATTAAAGTTGTGACGTAAAGTTACTTCCGACAAAACGCATTTAAACCTGCAATTAGTGACTTTGGGGTAAACATCAATAACTTTTTGTGTTCTATTTGGAAAAATGTCATAATACCCACAGACAGCTGTCCAAGAGTATTGTGAGATCTCTGTGTTTTCCCAATGTGAGATCTCTGTATTCAGGATTGATAAAATCCTATTGCCCCTGTTCCATTTGCTCAGTCAGTGATGCTCTTTGTCCTCTCTGCCCTGATTGGCCGGTCTACACTGTACTTCTTAGCAACAGGTGACATCGGTACAAGCTGATTAGCTGTTCGTGCCTTACGCTCTGACTCGCCTCTGCCGACAAAAGAATGTCTGGAAGCAACACTGTCAGTTGGCTCAAGCTCAAGCTGAGAAGGACAGTTTTCTTCGCTGCATCTTTCCCTGCAGCCATTTCGTCTCGGTTCAAACTGGACTTAAAGAAAGAGTGAGAACAAATCAAATAAGCAAACGGCTGCAGTGGAGTTGCTTCCCAACGAGTCTCATAAATAGAAATAACATAAATAAAAAATAACGTCTCATAACGTTATTTTTTTAGATCTATTGCAAAAGTTATCAGCTGCAGCTTTAAGCTGAGTGAAATCTTGTAAGAGCAATTTTTGTTTGCAGTGTAACTTTGCATTTTAACATCTTTTGACAAAAAAGAATTGTCACTTCTGTTTGTAATGAAAACTATTTTAACCCTATGCTTGATCACATTTCTTGTTAAAGGAAATGAAAGGGAAATGAAATAGGTGCTTCATTCAAAATGAAAAAATAAAAGTGATTTGGAACATTTTTTTAATTCTTACGACATGACAAAATTCACTTGAATTTTGGTTCATGCAATTGAAAATAATTCATAAATTATCATGGTGATAAGGTAAAGGGCCTGTAATGCCCTCTTCTAACTAATTCGCTGAAAGGATGCTAGTATGTCCCTTAATTTCCACATTGCAGCACTTAAAACATCCTTTCTGTCCAGTGGAGTTTTTGCAGTATTTAGAGTCAAAATTAGAGAGCCTGCTTTCTGTCACAAAGCCGGGACTAGTACAAACTTTGACAAACAGTAGTCATGTCAAATCTCTTCTTCACTGCACAGTTGTTTTTGTCAGATTTGACTCTCTTCCTGTCTTTCTCTGCTGCTTTGACACCCTGTAGTTTTTGTATTTACTGCAGAACATTGCATTGCTCACAAACCTGTCAGCACAGGGGGGCCTGGTGAGGCTGTGTCAGAGGGGCCAACAGTAAAACTCACAGGTTCCACCGAGATTTGAACTCGGATCGCTGGATTCAGAGTCCAGAGTGCTAACCATTACACCATGGAACCTCCTCTGAGAGGGGGGAGGGGAGATGGGCACTCAAACTTGCGTTTCCGGGTCTATTTTTAGCATACAGTCTCTGCAGAAATAGCTCTGTTTTTTGCAGCTCTTCTACGACTGACCTTCAACTGGTCTTTTGTATTTCATTTTTCCTTTAAGTATTTATTGTTTGGCATTATTTCTGTCTTTGAAATGATCCAATGTGATTGAATAATTTGAAAAAAACTCAGAATTCTACTACATGCCCTTTACCTCAGTCACTAACATGCATCTAATTAAACAGGAGATTTGTAAACACTGAAAAAGATGTAAGGTGTGCACTTGTTTGAAGCTACTCTGCTACTACTGAAATATTTTTAATTCAGTTTAGGCAGAATAACAAGAATAAGAAATTTGAGCTTATAATTTATTTGCGCTTTTGTGTGAAGTACGGCTATGCACTCACATCTGAACCAAAAAAGGGCAGGTGCTGAGTCAGAAGTGAGCAAAACATGAAACCAAAATAAACAATTCATAAACTGCAGGGCTTGAATGTCTTCTGTTAAATTCAACAAAGTAGTGATGCATCAAGCAACACTGCTCTTCATCACCAGACTTGTCTGATTAAGAGGAGTAGTGTAGCCTCTAATCTTGTGCATTCACAAAGGCAAAATGGGGGCATGCAGTACATCTAAATAACTGATGTATATTAATGTAAATTACATTTTTGGATAGTAGGTTTTTAGGTTTAAAGTTGCTCCACAAAGATAACAAAGACAGCAACAAAAATCATCAGATGCAGAGGGTGCAAAATTACATTATATATAGGAATGCAAACAAAAATCAAAGGAATGAGCTCTGGCAACCTGACAGCAGGAAATTGCAGTGGTAAATGATACTGTTGCTCTGCTGAGTAATGCAGTGAGAACTGAGGAGTGGCAAGGTTAGGCAACGACACTTTCCTTCTTCGTGCTGCCTGTGCACTTTTTGCTTTCCTTTTGTACATTTGGTATTTAATGTTACAGATATTTGCTCTATGTTTATCAGTGTCTTCTGATGTCTGCATGTTGTTAACAGAGACGTAATGTCATGTATATGTGCAATGCTGAAATATTACAGATTTTATTACTATTTTATTATTCTTCCTTTTATCTTCAAAAATAAAAGAATGTAAAAAATGCATTTTACAGATTTCAATTCTTTGTGATGCTAACTCCCCATGGTCTGTCTAAACAGTGACTATGCTTTTGTAAGATGCTTAAAACTGGGGGTGTATAAAAAAAAGTGTTTGAACAGGTGTATGCATGTGTGTTTGAGTGTGAACAAGGTAACCTTTTCACAAGATTTTTTTTTCATACTCTCTTACTAAGGCCGGTTGCTGTTCTTAGTCTTGCCGACAAAAATATGTTAATTCGCTCGCGACAGATTGCTCTGGAGAAAGACTACTTGGGCCCAAGGCGGCTTGAAGCTCTAAA
>JAPXVT010000022.1:15276296-15291112 GCA_029823135.1 Acanthurus reversus
TTTAATCAATTGTTCTTGGTCCCATTGTGGACATTTCCTGAAAATCTCATCCAAATCCGTCCATAACTTTTTGAGTTTTGTTGCTAACAGACGGACAGACAGATAGACAGACAAACAAACCCTGGCGAAAACATTACCTCCTTGGTGGAGGTAATAAAAAGTATTGCATGAGTAAGTCTTCTCTGTTCTATAAAGTCCAGCTTGTGTTGTAGTGTGGACTGTTTACTAGCATGAAGAGTGAGGATTACATTAGGTTGTTTATATCAGACACTTTAATTCACGATTATGACGATTATGCGATTCATTAAAATTCACCATGATTAAATTATTGTGAGTGTTTTTATCACGATTAACGATAAAACCGATAATCGTTCTATCCCTATGCAGCACATTTATGATCCTAACAGGTCGCATATTGCAACCACTGTCATTATTGTTGTTTTTTAAACAGAGAATCAGATTTCATTTCAGTTGTTAATTTAATATGCGCATTTTATGTCATTCAGAGCCCAACCAGTTAATACCCCTGGCTGATAGCATTGGTTGATAATAGAGTTGTTCCGATACCGATAGCATTATCGGACACTACCTTCAATACTGCCGAAAATCCTGGTTTTGGTGTTGGAGTGTGTACCAGTCTGTGCACCGATCTAAATGGTACACATCTACCTCCCAGTAAGCTCAGTTAGTGTAGTGTGAGGAATTAATTTATCCTAGATTTTAGTTTAAGCTGCTGTTGCACTACTGTTCCATAATGTCACACTTAAATCTTTTAATTTTACTAAAGAATAATTGCACCTCACGTTTTTAAGGAATTGTTATTTTTTCATGTCCTGGTGTTAGATCAACACTCGGTATCGGCCATCAGGCAAGTCTGGGTATCGCAATCGGTATCAGAGAGGAAAAAGTGTTATCGGAACATCTCTAGTAAATAATTTAACAACAGATCAGTGTGTGCTGGCCGAGAAGTAACAAGAAATATCTTACCGATATTGTCGACAGTTGAGCAGTTTGTCCAGCAGAGAGCAATGCAGGTTGATTCTTCCAATGGTTTGAAGACAAAGATTTTTTTCAAGAATGTTTGTTTATGTTAACAAAATAAATATCCCCTATATTGTCATCTTACAAAAAAGACAATATGCTTTAAGCAGCTAAAATCAATATTTTTATCTTCATAATGTATCAAATTTATACAGACCTGACTGGTGAACCTACTGATAATTATCACATGAATCTGCGGCTTTCATTTCAGTCAGTTTCTTTGTTAAGCTTTCCCGCCACAGCGGTAATGTTTTGGTTTACTGTTCCCACTTTCACAGTGTCATTTTCAGCTGAGCAGGCAGTCGTTTGTTCTCAGAAAAAAAAGCTCCAAAACCTGCAGTGAACACCGCAAGCTCTGCACCAGGTGTCAAACAGACACAGTAAAAGACCTGTGTGTGAACATAATGGAGCTAAAAGAGTGATTATGGGACTAAATGTCAACAGGCGGACACAAACACTACTCCAAACTAATGATAATGTTGCTAATTATAATGTTTCCGCTGCCCTAAAATGGTCTGAAATGTGTTTATTGCAGATGCATTAAGTCAGCATTAGCCTCACAGATCCAGCACCATTCAGACTGTATTTTCAACATGTACTTGTAGTGGCATTATAACAGTGTTGTGTTTTTTCCATTATTTTGTTTTTTTGTGGTTCTCTCAGGAATCTCCACCCTGGCAAAAACACCAACACAGGCCAGCGACTACCTCCATCCTCTCCTCAGCTTCGCTGCTGCTCACGTTCCTCAGAACAAACACAAAGAGACACCGCTCTACATCCTCTGTACTGCCGGCATGAGGCTGCTGCCTGAAAGGTAAATACAACAGCACGAGACGGCGTAACGGAATGTTTTCTTTCAGAAAAATGTTTTTCTTTAATGTGCATTTTCTTGTCTTTGTTTTTATTAGTGTATTTAAGGAAGTTGACTGTCTAGTGTTGGTCTTAGTTTACTGCTGATATGTGGTGCTTCTTGTTATGTTCTGATTTTTAAAATCCAGCAGCTCATTACAGCTTCTTCACAAACTGAGATTTCAAGTTTCAGCCCAAACACAGCTGAATGCACAAATTTGGGTTCAAATGAAGAGTGTTTGTGTTCCTCCTGCCTGGTGTTTGCTGTTTCTCTCCTGCTCTCTGCGTCTTATGTTATATTCTCCTCTCTCTGTATGTAGCCAGCAGGCGGCCATCTTGGAGGACCTGGTCACTGACGTTCCTCTGGAGTTTGACTTCTTGTTTTCACATTCCCACGCTGAGGTTATCTCCGGGAAACAGGAAGGTGAGCTGACGCGCCTGCTCGCTGTGATGCTATCACACTATTATACAGAGTGCAGGACTGTGGCAGGAGGCGGAGTCTGTGCATCTGTGTTTCCCAAATGTTGAACTTTTCATGTGAAGAAAGCATCCGTATTATCATCATTATCTTGTTGCTTCTGTTTTCATTCCCAAATTCAAAAAAATGCTCTAGAATTACTTCCTGAGGTTATACACGTATAGTATGGAGGACCACAAGGGTCACAGAAAGTGTATTAAAGCAGTATTTAATTAAAACTAATTGTACAGTTAAAAACAGGAATTATAAGTTAGTTTACAAATTTAGTGATCAATCCATATATTAATAGAGAAATTATTGAAAGAATTTACAAATGAAACTTTAAAACAGTAAATAAGTACATCATTTAAAAATACATAAATGAGTTCCCAAATAAATATTCCATTTGAAAATGCAGTTTTAAAAATAGGGAGAAATAACTGAATTCACAAACTTAATTAAGAATATAGCTTTTAATCTGGCAAAGGGCAAAACCTTTTCTCATTTTCATTTCCATTCTTAGCTACTTTTTCTTATCCTATTAGCTCATCAATTTGTGAAGTCATTTCGCCTCTCCATTCAGACTTTCCATGACACTTTGGGCCCTGAGCTAGTAAAACAAGATAAAATAATGCAAATTAGCCATGGGATGTAACAAGCTCTCTGATTGGTTGTCACCCTTGTGGTCCTCCAAACTCAAGGCCTAAAGTGTCATGGAAAGTCTAAATGGAGAGGCTAAATGACTTCACTTATTGATTAGCTAATAGAATAAGGAAAAGCAGCTAAAAATTAATAAATGAAAACGGGAAAAGGAATTCCCCATTAAAAGTTACATTCTTATTTCAGTTTGTGAATTCAGTTATTTATTTCTGTTTTTAAAATTGCATTTTCAAATGGATCTTTAAATTGAAATTTTTATTCAGGAATTCATTCATGTATTTTTAAATGATGTACTTATCAACCGTTTTAAAGTTTCATTTCTGTGACCCTTGTGGTCCTCTATAGTATATGTCTATAAATAAATATATTGCTCTATTTTATATCTTATCCTGTTATATTGTAAGTTTAAATATCTGTGAGGCCTTTATGTTTCTATGTTTGAAGCGTGAAGGACTAACACTTTCATTTGGGTGTGTAAGGACAAATAAATCACCTTTATATCACTTGCTGGTAGTGGTGTTGAATGTATATTTTCAGACTGTTGAGAGCAGGAACTATCGTTCAACATGTCACTTCTAACTGCTGCCTGCCTGGTTTTTTGTGTCTCCCTCTTGTGGTTGTGATGGCGTGCTCCTGTTGCCTGAACGCTGAAGGAGTGTATGCATGGATTGGTATTAATTTTGTTTTGGGCCGCTTCGACCATGCTGATGAAGGTACGTGTGAAAGTTTAACGTGAACAAGACGAATCTGACACTGAAGGATGTTTTGGGTTTTTTGACGCCAGTTTTTTACAAGTTCATAAAAATCATCATAATACCAACGTTCCATATTTTTTCTCAGAGGATGCC
Source organism: Acanthurus reversus (assembly GCA_029823135.1). NCBI lineage: Eukaryota > Metazoa > Chordata > Actinopteri > Acanthuriformes > Acanthuridae > Acanthurus > Acanthurus reversus. The sequence goes on from JAPXVT010000022.1 coordinate 15,280,152, forward strand.
ACAGTCGAGGTGACCACAGGGTCTCAGAACCAGCAGCCGATCAGCAGGCGGCGTACAGTTGGCATCATGGATATGGGTGGAGCTTCACTGCAGATTGCCTATGAGGTGCCGAGTGTCATCACCTTCAGTTCACCACAGGAAGTAAGGAAGTTCTGTGAGACCTCTGTTACTGCGGGAATGTAATTCTTCATTGATTATTATGTGAAATAACTTATTAGAATACAAAGTTCATCTGTTGATTGTATTCTTCAAACAGAACAAAACATTTCAAAAATACCCATCACCTTATCCACAGTACCGCAAAAGGAGCAACGAGCTCTTAAAAGTAAAAATCAACTAATAACATTATTGGTGACAATAACATGTTAATACATGTCTTTTAAGATGTTTTTAAAGTGACCATGAGGAACTTTTAAGTATTTATGAAACAGTCTCATGAATCCTCTGATGATTATAAATTTACTGTAACAGCAAACGAGACCCTCAGCGAAAAGACGGCAGTTTTTATGTAGTTACTATTAATGCTTGTGATGGGGTTCGGATCTCCGCAAACTCAGGCGAAATTAGTTTTTAAAACTGTTGTTGTACATGCAATGACAATAACATAATTGTATTTTATGCCTATGGCTGTTAGTTTGCACCTTAGCATGTAACGTTAACGCAAATGTCTGTGTAACGTTAGCCTACAGAAAACAGAGGTAATAGATGTCAGGGGACATTATTGTCATATAACTGGCTTAGAACTTATTTCTCAGTCACATATAAACACATTACCTCATCACCATCCATCCTGCTGTCTCTCTTTCACTCGCTTCCAAAACAAATGCACCTGTTGTCGGAGTTCTGCCTGCCTGTCACGTGCTAGCAAAGATCTTTACAACAGTAGGCGCTTGTGTCACTACCACTTTTGTCCAAAGGGGGCGCTAGAATCAACAAACACTGTAAGTTTGCTTGAAGTCACTTTAAATTACGTTTTTTAAAAAAAGTTTTACCCCTACTCAGAGAAAATGCAACATACCTAATAAATCTTTCCAGTTGCAGCTTTTGCATATCAAACACTAGTGGGAGAAAGTTATACGTACATTAAATCAAGTACTGATCTCAAACCTGCAGTGTGGTACTTTGTCTCCCACCTCTGGAACTGACAGTAATGACACAAACACTGCTGACATTCTTATGACATCATAGGCTGCAACATACTCAGTACCGGTGGGTCTGGTATGTTGGGACCAGATTTAAACCTCTGGTAAACTCAGAAATGCGGAGAGATTTCCCTGATGATGGTATGCTTCATCACCACTGGGTTGCTGTAAAAATTCAGGTCAGGGCCAGAAAACGACTCTGAACTTTTTTTCCCACATTGAACAAAAAAAACCTCTTTTAAGTAAATCTTAGAGTCACAAAAAGGTTTTTAAAAAATTGGAGATGAACAAAGTTTGATGCAGTTGGTTTATTCCTCAAAGAAGAAAAACCCTGAACCAAGCCCCGGGGCAAGACTGACTTGAAAGCGTTCAGCACCTTCTGTATAAACTTTGTTCATTTCCCACCTTCTGTTACCATATTAGCCTATTTTAAGAAACGGGCACCTCATCTGCCCGATCACAATCGTGTCACGTCGTATAGCACTGGACTCCAAGTCACGCTCCATCCACGTGAGTCCTTTGGCACGTTTCTGCTGCTGGCTCAGGTCGGGCTGACCCAAACTTGTTGGAGTGAACTTAGAATGAACTTGTATGACTTCATCACCAAGTGCACGGCTGGCTCGGGCTTCTCGGGCCAACTGCTATCTGTCCTGATGACAGTATGACTGAGAAGGTCTGCTGTCTCTCCTGACGCCACCATCATGAGCACAATTAGACTGCATTCTCCAAAAACACGTGCAATACCTTATGTATTCTACAAACTGCATATAACAGCATGTTAATTCACATGAATTATTTAAATATTAGTGTCACAATCAATACAAAGTTAATATTGTTGTTTATATGGATGTTAATAAGACGTCAATATCACTCTTTCTACCACAACAGCTGTGTGAACACGTTTGGCAATGGCTTGTATAAAACGGATGTTTATTTTTGGATTAAAGGTTTGAGTACAATTTAAATACACTTTTAATGTTTTTTTTAGTTCACACTATTTCACACTTCTATTCCACTACATATTAGACAGAAATATTGTATTTTTTTAATCAACTACATTAATTTGTCAGCTGTAGTTAAAAGTTTCTATGTGAATAAATCTACCAATTACAACCCAACTGTAAAAAAAAAAAAAAAAGAAAGAAAGAAAGGAAGAAAATAAATGAATCAAAATGTGGTCATTTACTAATCCTTTGTGACATGTGCGGTAGGAAAAAAAAAGGTACAGAGTACACAGAAAACAGTTAATGTTTAACCTCATTATCTTCATTGTTTTTTGTAAAAATATGCTTATTCTGAGTTTGATGTCAGCAAAATTCTAATTCCTGTAGAGAGTTATGGTGGTCATGACATCATCAAAAGGAGTCATGGAGCATCTCAACGACAGAAACATTATAACTAAACACTGAATGCAAACACTGCCTTGGTTTGTGATTTTACTTCAGATATTTCCTCTTTTATTTTGTAGTTTTTCTCCTTTTGTGTCATGTTTTGGTTTCCTTCCTGTCTGTGTGTTGCTTTCTTGTCCTTTTTGACTGAGTTTCACTTATCTTTCATTTTACTCTCTCGTGTAAAAAAAAAGTCTGTTTTCCTCGGTCTTTCTCAGTGTTGTATGCTCCTGTATGTGCTGCTTGTTTGATTGTTCAGGTTTCCTGTCTCTGTTCCCTGTGCTTCCTCTCTCTTTTTTTTTTTAAACCAGTTTTTGTTTCTTCTATCTGGATCCATTTTCTTTGTGTCATCTTTTTTGTTCACTGTTTAGTTTGTCTGGAATTCACGTTTTTTCCTAAAGCTCAGTTTTTGCTTTTCCTACCTACTGTGGTGGTGTTGATTTATTTTTATTTGTTTTGTTTTGGTTTCTTTTGTTCCATTCTTTGTATCCGGACAGAAACAATATTTTATTATACTTCTAATATTGCTGGTTCACAAAAATTCAACATAATAAAGAATTTCAAAATTCTTGTCACAAAATACATCTGAAGATTGCTTGTTTTACGATGACTCTTCTTGTTTAGTTTTTCTAGTTTAGCTTTTTCAGACGTAGTTCTGCTGTTTCTACATAAATATTTGTAAGATTCCAGTGCAGTTACATTTGAAATTATTATTGTATTGAGATGTCAGTGTGTATGTGCATGAAGCAAACTCACACACTGGAGGAGAGCCGTAATTCTCATGTCCTTTCAGCGCACAGGAAATGATGTCACTGGGACTAAACCGGCCTTTATAGGAAGAAGTTTCCACCTGACTGACTTTCTCTTCATTATTGAACCAGACGAAGGAAAGACGGGCAGCTGGACTGCAGCTGCTGAGACACTTCAGCTCTGCTTCAGTATAACTCTGATCTTCAGTATAATGATGATCAACTTTCATTCTGGTCACCTGCACCTGCAGAGCTGAAAATACAAGCAAGAGAAAACATTATCAATGGACTGAAAAGAAATCAGTGAGGAGAGGGAGCAACAACAGTGACTGTATACAACAGCAGCTACATAAACGATGATCACTGTCAACATGTTGGAGTTTTTAAATAGACTATGTTGGTGTATTTACACCAGTTTGTGTTCATCAGTACCTGTGACAGTCAGAGTTGTTCCAGGTAAAATACTCTTCCATTCAAACCATTGTGCTTTAAATTTGAACTGATACTGAGCTGAGTCGCTCTCTCTCAGGTCAGTGATTCTCAGAGTGGAGCGTCCTCTCTCTGTTTCAAGGACCTGAACACGATCCTGGGAGTCAGGCTGTGAGGGACTCTGCCACTGATGACTGCTTCCTGGACTGAACCAGAACTTTGATTTCACATAATTGTAATAACTGTTGTAGGTGCAAGAAATGTCCACTGATGAGCCTTTGGAGGCGCAGATGCTTCTGTGAGTGTATGTCACTCTGCTGCATGTTTGATCAAAAACACCTGAAAGATAAAACAAACTTCTGAACATTTTTAAAGTTGGTCACATGTCCATGCAGTTATTTGGTGGTGATGGTGTTTTGTTAGTGAAGACTGTGTCATAAACTCACACACTGGAGGAGAGGGGAAAGCCTCTTGTCCTCTCACAGCACAGGAATAGCTGTCTGATGAATCAAAGTTGCCTGAATAAGAAGAAAATGTTTTTCCTTGAATTTCCTCTCCATTTTTGTACCAGACATAGGAGGAACGACCAGGTCGATGACAACTGCTGTGACATGACAGCTCTGTCCTGGACTGATATTTTGCAATCACTTTCACCTGAAGATCTGGATTTTTGAAGAAGGAACAGGAATGATATTTGAGGGGAAAAAAACAGTCAACATTAACATGTGCAAATACACACTACACATTCTTATATTGTTGTTTTCTACATGCTGAACATTTGTAAATAATTAACACATGAATGAAAATGTTACCTGTGACAGACAAAGTGACTCCAGGTGAACCAGTAAAGCTCCCACCTGGTTGGTTTGTTATGAACCTGAACTTGTACTCAGTTGAGTCGCTCTCTCTCAGGTTGCTGATTCTCAGAGTGGAGCGTCCTCTCTCTGTTTCAAGGACCTGAACACGACCTGCATACTGCGAGTCTGTTCTCACATCCACAGGTTCATTTCCATTCCTCTCTGTGAACCAATATGTTTCCTCAACTGCAGTATCACGGTAATTTTCTCTGGACGGGTATCTGTATCTGCAGCTTATTTCCACTGTCGATCCTTTTAATGCACAGATCTGAGTAGAAGTGTAAGTCACTCCCCAGTCACTCTGACCCTGTATCACTGTAACACAGAGCAGAAACTACAGTCAGACTCATAAAAACTCAACTCCAAGCAGACAGACATTTAATTTGTACTGAAAGTGCTTCAATGTGTGAAGCTACATTTCTAAAAACTGGTGCACTTTGATTCTCGTACCATCCTGATTTAAGTCAGTGTAAGACAAAGATACAATCTGATTGTACCAACTGGTTTTAAGGTACAGGAGTTTTAATGTAGGGGAGTAAAGGACAAACTTTAGAGAACTTGGACTCAAACTGTTCAACTGACTTTCTGTCAGATAAACAGAACATGACAACTTCAATATTTAATCTACAAATTAAGAGTTATAAACAGACACACAAACACTCATGACAGTAACTATACAAAGTTTATTTTTCTCTGTCTCAGTTACAACAGCCCTTTACGAGGTGCTGCAGAAACAGTGAATACAAAAGCAAGAGTCCCTCTCGCCTTATTTGTTATATTCCAGCTGAGTGTCACTTTGCTTTTTAAAGTCATGGGAGCTGAAAAGACATCTTCACTCATAGCTCTTTCAGCATTCCTCTTTTTGAGTGAAGGGGATCTTACAGACTGCTTTGTTCTTATACTTTCTAAATTTCTTTCAATATATACCATGAATCAAATTTTAATACTGTTTCTTCTTAATGCCAAACTGAACAGAAGTATGCAGAAATCTACAAATCCACAGTTTAACATGAAACACTTCAGTGTGAATGAACAGTTAAAGATGTACAAATGATCTCTGCAGTAAGAGCACACAGGCAGGGCATCATACAGATGCAGTGAATTAACAGCAGTGCATCAGAACTGTGTACTTTAACACAGCACTTACTGAACAGGATGAAAAAGCTGAAGACTAAATATTGCAAAGGTGTGAAACATGAAAAAAAGTGATTTGCTCGCATGCTTTCCTTTCTGTGATCAGGCTGCTGCAGAGTGTGAACAGAAAATGAGAAATGCAGAACACTGAGGTGTTTAGATTAGAAAAGCAAACTTGTTCTAAAGAGAAACAGCCACAACTTCTGTGATACTAGAACCATTAATGATTCAGGGCCTGCTCCCTAGAACCACCACCAGGTCATTTAGACCTCGCACCTCTGCAGGCTTGGTGACTGCAAATTAGAAGTCTGTTACTGGAGTAGTTAGTCTTTCTTTTTCCCCCCAAAATATGGATGAAATTTCATCTTCTGTTCTCATACAGTCATTTATGAACACTGCCACATTAGGCTGTATTTTATATGGATGGAAACTGGAAAAAAATCATTTTTATTGCATAAAATGTTCGTTAACCATTTAAAACTTAATCAACCATGAGGAAGGAAAATGACATTTCAGATTACTCAATATTATTTGCAATGATTAAATAATTTAAGAAGACTGAACAATGATGCTGATAATCCAAACAAAATCAGATGATGTAAGAGGTGGTAAAACGCTGTTGTAGAAGTAAATCATATAGAAGCCCTGGTCAATGTTTTTCTGCTGCTAAACATGTCAAAACTGACAGTTCAGTGATTTATTTGACAACAAGCAGGCTAAAAGAAGATGAAAAATTCAGAAATGAATTTAATTCAGTAGTGTTTAATATTATCAATTGATGTATGAATGGAAAAATACATGTAATAAAATGTAATGATGATGATGATGATGTCAAACGTATGTAACGTACAGATAAAGTTGCTTACTAACTAACTGACTCACTAACCGACTAACTAACTAACTAATCAAGAGAACAGACCTGTGGCATTCTGTTCTGAATTCAAACTGGTTTATTTACAGACACACACACTATTCAAAAAATAACAGCAGGCGTTGCTAGGCAACCAACAGGCAAAATGACAGGTCAGGATGTACAGCCAAAGATAGTCAGTTATTAACACAAAATGCCCCACTGCATGCTGTGACAGTGGTGTGAAATGGTGTATACACTTCCTGTCTCCTAAGTGGGCGGAGTCATGTCTCCCATGGAGACGGTTAGGAACCACCATTCCTCTGCCTCGTTTGGAAGTGTTACAATGCCTTGTGAATGGATTAAAGCAGATGGATTTTGCATCACATGATGTTTGTTTGATTAAAAGTTTGAACTTTCAATTCATGGTTTCACCTATAAGACCATTTAAATGTCTGTTTATGTCGGTTGTGAAACAAGGCAGGAAGCACCGGTTCCCAAATCTCACAAAAACGTGTTGCTGAGACAGAGACAGATCTCAAACAAAGTTCATTTTCTCCTGATTTGTGTGTCTGAAAACTGTAATTTTTGTGTCAGAATGTTAAGAAGATGTGTCTTGTAAAAAAAATGGGTCCAATCTGTATCTTGGTGACAATGAGGCGAAAGAATTGGTCATAATCTGTGATCACGTTCATTTCTGCCATAAGAATGAATGGACTCAAGGGGGCGTGGCCGTGGCGAAAAACCATGTGACACTGATACAGGAAATGAACGGTCAGTGAGACGTCTGGCATTCAATAGACCTGCTCTGATTAAATATTCATCCTTTCACTGTTAGCCACACTTCTTGTGTCTCAAATGGTTCAACATGACATCTCGGTATCATCACTAATCTACTGAAAAAATGCAAGAGGGAGGAAAAACAGCAGCCACTGACATTTCAGCAAAACCGGAGCCTAAAATACACCGGAGAGCTACCAAACCAGACAAGAACACAAACAAAAGAATGAATCAAATGGCTAGAGTACGACAAATAAATCTGCTGTTTTTCATACTTTTACTGCAAATGGCATGGCGAGTATTTGATAGTCCAAATATATTCATACAAGTATTTCTTTGTTGGGTGTCATCAGACAACTGTGTATTCGTACTCACTCCACATACCACATACTGATACATTTACACTCGGGACAGAATGTGTCTCAAAGTCTCTCCACAGCTTGGGTGGGGGACAACTCGACTATACTCTGTCTTCAGTGTTTCTTGGATGCATTTTCATTTGATCTTCCCAACAAACACATACTTGCAAGAAGTGCAAATGGGGTAAAAAAAAAAAAGTCTAGCAGTCCAGTTAACCAGTTTTATAAAGCCTACCCTTTGTACAAAAGTGAAAACTCTGGCTTTGTGAATGAAGAGAAAAGAGAAAAAATGCCAGCAGTGCTTCAACAGTGCTGGCAAAGCTGGTAAGCATACAATTAGAGAGGGAAAAAAGGAGGAGGTGTAAAAAAGGAGAGCAGGAGCATGAGCTGGCAGTGGGCTGGACACATGAGGTGGAGCCTGGCTTTGCTCTGCAGCCTCTCTTTCTCTCTCTGGCTCTACTGACTGCGCTAAGCTGGAGCAGCAGGGTAAACCTCAGTCTGCCATTACTGAACTGTGCCTGGAAGAAGGCTTTTCAAAGGAACCACACACATCAGACTTCATGCAAGAACATTCCCTCGTTCTTACCCTAAAACTTACCAACCTTTTTCTGTGAGGTTTGCTCGTAACTGATTCAAGTTAGATTCATCAAAAATCTCTTAACTGGAAAAACTTGCAAACCGTTGTTTCAGCTGTCAACACTTTGCATGAGTATGTTTGTGAGATTTAATAATTGGCTAAATCAACGCTGAACAAACGGCCATGCAAGGTGACCAGTTCTATTCCCTTTATGGAACATGTGGAAACCAAGTGTATGGCTGAGCTGTGTGTGGTCAGTAAGGATGTTACTGCAGACTGTTTGCACCTATTCAGTCAAAAAGTAAATTTGTTGGTATGCCAAATATGTTTATTTGATTTTAATATGTGTGTTAATTAATGTGTGATACTGGCTTCTGTCATCTGAAACACACTGAAGGCACCAAAGATGCATCTAATGCTTCCTCTGTACTGGCTTAGAGCTTTGAACAACTTTGGCAGATGATTGAACGTCTCCCTGGAACTTGGGGCGCAGGTTTTTTAAGCTAAATATCAAAATAACTACGATAGGACACTTTGAAATCTGTTTTATTTTTTCCCAATTTCAGTTTTTTCCATTTTAATCGATTGGAATTCTGTTTTTTAACCTTTTATGCTAATTTTACCAATAGAGAGTGTGTGTTATTAACAGTTTAATAAGAAATAACTGTAGCTTTATTGTCCTCAGTGCACCAAGCCACAAAACCCTGAACAAACTCTCGTCTCCAATCCGCTGATGTGTTTTTGGTCGTCTGAAGGGGCGTGGTGGCCTGGCTAGCGTTAGCAGCAGCAGCACGGTGTTTTTATTTGTTTTTCACATGAGCTTTAGACCACAAGTGGTCTTTTTACTTATCTACACGTTTCCAACTGACACAACATTGACAGAATTTGCTGAACAGCATATCACCTGACGCGTAGAAGTCATTCAGAAACTGTTTTTTAACAAGCTTGCATTGTTTTTGCTTTCACAGGCTTTGCGGTTTGCAGGTTTACACAGCTGGAAAGAAGGTTGCAGTTTCAAAAGATTACACTCTGGAGCAGTGTCAGGGGCGCCAGCACACCATTGTCATGTAAAAGGAGGCCGAACCACGACAAAAGTGTTTTGTTTGAAGCAAAAGCGCAAAAGATGGTTCTCAGATCACTGATTGTCATCAGCTGATGCTGCTTCCAGTGGTCGGCTCCAAAAATCCTGATCAGAGCACCCAGAGACATAACAGTGCCGACTCCAACAGTCATCAGTCAAGCAGGAAACTGCTATGATCGACTCTGTGTTAGAACGCTGAAGATAAAAACCTGATTTTTACTCAGCAGTCAAAATGGATGTTAGATCATTAGTGCCATTGTTTACATCAGAGGTGCAGTTTACCCAGGGGAGCTTTATCCCAACTATGGACTGGACTACAGTTGGACTACAGTCGGACTACAGTTGGACTACAGTTGGCTGTGTTGCTGCATTCCAGCCGCAGAGTGTGTTGCCTTGGTGTGCTTCATCATGCTGTGCATTGTGATCCTCTTACACAAGCTGCTGCCAAGGCACCGGAGCACATGTCGGAAATAGAAGCTGTTTGGGCCAAAAACCAAAACGTTAAATGAGCCCTTCTTAATCAGGCAAGTTTGAACTCTTGCTGCAGGTACAGCATCATGCCTGGAGAGCCCGTCGAAATGGGACGTGGCACTGCTGATTTCCTTCAGCTCTCACTTCATGCCAGCCACCACCCATTCAGCCTGAGAACATTCATCATCAGGGAAACCAAACTGATGACTGAAGGCACGGGAAGCATTTATGCAAATGCACACATGTTCTGAAACGAATAGCATACGTAGCTATTGCTCTTCAATAAAAAACTATACCAACAAATAAAATAATATAAAGGAAGAGACAACACACTGCTGAACAGCACACCTGACGACATTCACAAAATGCAGCAAGAGCTGCCTGTTTAAGGTGAAACCCCCACAGGTTGAAACCCCAAGTTTTATCAGTTATAACATGCGCGACACTAAAAGATTCTTAAACTAAAAGAGATATTCAAACCGAAGACACAATGACCTCTAACTCATAAGATCACGCCAGTGTGTGTTCTCCCATTTACACCAGCAAACAGGGCCGGGGCAAGATCTGGTCCCGTCGTCCTCACACTCCGTGGACAGGACACTCGGTCACTATACTCTGCTGTGACGACACTGATACAAATGTGGACAAGCACATACCCCTAAAGGCCCTTCCACACTTTCAGCAGTGCGCGTCCACAGGTGGCTGTGGACTTGAACGTGGTTTAATTCATGCTGAAAACGATCGTGGTCCACGTCAGCCCGGCGATGCGTGGCATGCAGTTTGCAGATTGCAGAGGTATGAACAGGCCTTAAAGCTGCAGCAGGTAACTTTGGGGTAAACATCAATAACTTTTTTTGTGTTGTATTTGGAAGAAAATGTCATAATACCCACAGACAGCAGCCAGTGATGTGGTCTGAGAGCATGGGGAGATCTTTGTGTTTTCCCATCATGCTTCTGTATTCAGGACTGATAAAAATCCTATTGCTCCCGTTCTATTTGCACAATCAGTGATGCTCTCTCTACTCTCTGTCCTGATTGGCCGATCTACGCTGCGCTTCTTAGTGACAGGTGAGTCTGTACGAGCTGATTGGCTCACTGTGCTCTGACTCGCCTCTGCCAACAACAGAGTGTCTGCAGTCACACT